>VNKF01004148.1:0-37111 GCA_008044355.1 Drosophila lacteicornis
AGCTGTCGTTGGAGGCGCCGTTGTTGGAGCTGCAGTCGTTGGTGAACTTGTAACAGGGGGTGCTGTGCATCTTGGGGTTGTTGGAGGTGCTGTGGTTGGAGGAGCTGTCGTTGGGGGCGCCGTTGTTGGAGCTGCAGTCGTTGGTGAACTTGTAACAGGGGGTGCTGTGCATCTTTGGGTTGTTGGAGGAGCTGTGGTTGGAGCAGCTGTCGTTGGGGCCGCCGTTGTTGGTGCTGCAGTCGTTGGTGAACTTGTAAAAGGGGGTGCTGTGCATCTTGGGGTTGTTGGAGGAGTTGTGGTTGGAGCAGCTGTCGTTGGGGCCGCGGTTGTTGGAGCTGCAGTCGTTTGTGAACTTGTAACAGGGGGTGCTGTGCATCTTTGGGTTGTTGGAGGAGCTGTCGTTGGGGGCGCCGTTGTTGGAGCTGCAGTCGTTGGTGAACTTGTAACAGGGGGTGCTGTGCATCTTGGGGTTGTTGGAGGAGCTGTGGTTGGAGGAGCTGTGGTTGGCGCAGCTGTTGTTGGGGCCGCCGTCGTTGGTGCTGCAGTCGTTAGTGAACTTGTACCAGGGGGTGCTGTGCATCTTGGAGTTGTTGGAGGAGCTGTGGTTGGAGCAGCTGTCGTTGGTGCTGCGGTCGTTGGTGAACTTGTAACAGGGGGTTCTGTGGATCTTTGGGTCGTTGCCGTACAACCACATTTTGGTGTTGTTGGAGCAGCAGTGGTTGGTGCTGCAGTTGTTGGGGCCGCCGTCGTTGGTGCTGCAGTTGTTGGAGTAGCTGTCGTTGTTGATTCGGTTACAGGGGGTGCTGTGCATCTTGGGGTTGTTGAAGGAGCAGTGGTTGGAGGAGCTGTTGTTGGAGCCGCCGTTGTTGGAGCTGCAGTTGTTGGTGAACTTGTAACTGGGGGTGCTGTGCATCTTGGGGTTGTTGGAGGAGCTGTGGTTGGCGCAGCAGTTGTTGGAGCCGCCGTTGTTGGAGCTGAAGTTGTTGGTGAACTTGTAACAGGGGGTGCTGTGCATCTTGGGGTTGTTGGAGGAGTTGTGGTTGGAGCAGCTGTCGTTGGGGCCGCCGTTGTTGGTGCTGCAGTCGTTGGTGAACTTGTAACAGGGGGTGCTGTGCATCTTGGGGTTGTTGGAGGTGCTGTGGTTGGAGGAGCTGTCGTTGGGGCCGCCGTTGTTGGAGCTGCAGTCGTTTGTGAACTTGTAACAGGGGGTGCTGTGCATCTTGGGGTTGTTGGAAGAGCTGTGGTTGGAGCAGCTGTCGTTGGGGCCGCCGTGGTTGGTGCTGCAGTTGTTGGTGAACTTGTAACAGGAGCTGCTGTGCATCTTAGGGTTGTTGGAGGAGCTGTGGTTGGTGGAGCTGTCGTTGAGGGCGCCGTTGTTGGAGCTGCAGTCATTGGTGAACTTGTAACAGGGGCTGCTGTGCATCTTGGGGTTGTTGGGGAAGCTGTGGTTGGAGGAGCTGTCGTTGGGGGCGCCGTCGGTAGTGAACTTGTAACAGGGGGTTCTGTGGATTTTTGGGTCGTTGCCGTACAACCACATTTTGGAGTTGTCGGAGCAGCAGTGGTTGGTGCTGCAGTTGTTGGAGCTGCAGTTGTTGGTGCTGCAGTCGTTGGTGAACTTGTAACAGGGGGTGCTGTGCATCTTGGGGTTGTTGGAATTGCTGTGGTTGGAGCAGCTGTCGTTGGGGCCGCCGTCGGTGGTGAACTTGTAACGGGGGGTTCTGTGGATTTTTGGGTCGTTGCCGTACAACCACATTTTGGAGTTGTCGGAGCTGCAGTTGTTGGTGCTGCAGTCGTTGGTGAACTTGTAACAGGGGGTGCTGTGCATCTTTGGGTTGTTGGAGGTGCTGTGGTTGGAGGAGATGTCGTTGGGGACGCCGTTGTTGGAGCTGCAGTCGTTGGTGAACTTGTAACAGGGGGTTCTGTGGATCGTTGGGTCGTTGCCGTACAACCACATTTTGGAGTTGTCGGAGCAGCAGTGGTTGGTCCTGCAGTTGTTGGAGCTGCAGTTGTTGGTGAACTTGTAACAGGGGGTGCTGTGCATCTTGGGGTTGTTGGAGGAGTTGTGGTTGGAGCAGCTGTCGTTGGGGCCGCCGTTGTTGGTGCTGCAGTCGTTGGTGAACTTGTAACAGGGGGTGCTGTGGATCTTTGGGTCGTTGCCGTACAACCACATTTTGGAGTTGTCGGAGCAGCAGTGGTTGGTGCTGCAGTTGTTGGGGCCGCCGTTGTTGGTGCTGCAGTTGTTGGAGTAGCTGTCGTTGTTGCAGCTGTGGTTGGGGCCGCCGTCGTTGTTGAATCTTTCACAGGGGGTGCTGTACATCTTGGGGTTGTTGGAGGAGCTGTGGTTGGCGCAGCTGTCGTTGGGGGCACCGTCGTTGGGGCAGCAGTCGTTGGTGAACTTGTAACAGGGGGTGCTGTGCATCTTGGGCTTGCTTCCGTACAAGAACATTTTGGAGTACTCATTGGCGGTGTTGACTCAGTCGTATCTGTGGAAGTGTTGGTACTCGAGTCCGTTGACGTATCGGTACTCGTATCTGGGGAAGTATCACTAGTGTCCGTACATGTGTCAGTGCTTGTTGTATCGGGTTCCGGAGTCGGTGTCGTCCTCGGCCTTCGTGTGGTTGTCGTTGCTCGCCTTGTGGTTCTTCTCGTGGGCCGTGTAGTCGTTGTTGGAGTCGTTGTTGGCCAAGTTCTTCTCGGCCGGGCTGTTGTTGTAGGTACCGATTCGGCAGTACACATGGTATCTCCTCCCATGTCGGGTATAATTTCCTCGTCGGGACCATCGACACTGGCTGCCTCTTGGGGGCTTCCATTGGTCTCAGCAATCTGTATGAGCAGAATGCTCACTGGAAAGGAAGAACGAACGGGTTAATTTATAATTTCCACTACTTCGGATACAAATTACCACAAATGCTGATCAGGGTGAATTTCATTTTGTTTTTGGCACTGCACTGAGTGCCACACTGAAAGTGCTTCTGGAAGATTACTGCGATCGGCTTTTATACCCTTGAATTCAGCCGAAATTGTGTTTGCTCAAACCCTTGCCTGCATGTGCGCAAATATTTATGTTGTGCCTTTAACTTTTTATAAATAAGCAAACAGGGTCACTTATTCGTTGGGGCAAGCGCACTGAAACAGCAGTTTTGGGGCACGTTTCTTATGTAAATATTTTAGTGTTTAAACAACCCAGTGTTAACTTTAATTTTTTTAATACAATTTCGTTGACTTTCTCTTATGGCAAGAGATGGTGAATCCTTTAAGGTTGAAAGTTAAAGTTAATTAGGGTAGTTCTTAGCTTTAGTATTGTCAGGAGTTGGAGCTATTATTATACTAAAAGGTAGAAACTTCTATCTAAACCCCCAATATTTTTAGAATTTCCTACAAACTGAATATATTTTTCTTTGTTTCAGAATTAATAACATGTAAAAATATTTATTTAAAATTATATATACTTTCTAATGGGAAGGTAAAAACAATTTTAATAAAATGTCAATACTTCCATTTTTTTTTTTATGATTTCATTATTATTTTCTTAAAATAAATAAATAAATAATGTATACTTCGCAAGTACCTAAAAGTATGCAATAAATCGTTGCTTCCCGCACCTAATTCAGAAGTATTTGTTTAGTAATAATAGCACAAACTTATTTATATTGAGCAGGGCGACTTAAAAATAGTTCTATGCCTTTTACAGGCACTATAAATATTTTTTCCCAAGCTCCCTTCAAGGTTGCAAACTGCACTCCATCGCGTAATTACATCTTTTCCACCCTTCGCTGGAAATACAAACTTTATATATAGATTGAGTGCAACCGCGACAGAAATGAATGGGTCAACTAAGTATCTTTGAATAAGTGATGGCCTGGCGTGACAGTGCCAAATGCTAAACTTGTTGATGGACACCGGCAGCACCTCCTCTCCGGCGCATTTAGTGGAGCAGCGAATGGGGCTAGCAAAACAAGGGAATCGGCAAGAGATTATATGGCGCCTGCGCCATCCTGGAAAACGGCGACAATGGTTTCACTTTCAATATTGAAAGCAACGACGGCGGCTGAATGGAAGCCGAAACCCCGCAGCTGCTGCGCCTCGGATTCGGTCTCGGATTTGTTGTGTCTGTGTCGGCGTAAAGATTCCGATGCCGATGCCGTTCAGTCGCCTCGTGCCTCGTGTGCGGCAAAGATGCCCGCTGCTGTGCCTCGCTTTTTCCCGTGAGAAAAGCACACAAAGAATCTGGAGATTCTCCCACGCTCACTCTCTGGCAGCTTCTCGCTTTTTGCCTTTCGCATTTCGCATTTCGGTGATTTTTCCGGGTCATGGGTTTGCGGGAAACCTTCCGTTTACGGCCGGATAGCCCCGGCCGGGATAAGACTAGCATGGAGATGCGCCACCGGAGTCCCAAGAGCAGCTGCCAGCATAACCAGGTGGCTGCCGTCCAGGTCACCGAGCAATCCCTCCAGGTATGGCGTGCCCTGCCCGCCGAAATACGACATGATCCCAGCATGGCCAGCTTTCAAATGGAGAACGAGAGGATTCATGGTGAGTTTTGATTAAAAGAAAAATATTAATAAAAGGGAAATTTATAAAATTTAAGAGCTTATTAAATTAGTTAATATTAAATGCTAGAAAATATATATAATTTAAAGCTTAAAATTAAGTTAATGCCCTTCTTATCACAGCGAAAAATTTGTCATTTCAACTTTCTTATCTCTAAAACTTTACCCTGATCAAACTCGAGTAAACATTTTAATGTTTTCCCAGTTTGCTTGGCCTCTCTCCCTTTCCCTCTATACTTAGAGGGGTATAATCTTGATATTTGATTGCTTTTGCCCCACACAAAACCTATGACAGGCAAATCAATAAACTGTCAAACACTCGAGGCCGCGCCACATATAGCTCGTAGTTAATTATTCAAAATGTATAAAAATCCACTTGTAGGTTCCTCGGCTGGAGCCAGTGACGATGACGATGAGGAGGACTACGAAGGCTACCATGAGGTGGACAGGAAGAACCCAGGTGGCTTGCAGGATGAACCGGGTTCCAGTTATGCCGGCTCTGATTTCCTGGATATCAAGACCCGGCCGGGCGATGAGAATGCCACCGATGACGAGGCCACTACCCATTCCGACCATGAGCCAGGCAATGGTCCCGGCAATGCCAAGACCCAGGCAAGACGTCTCCATCACAAATCGAAGCGTTCCAAGGAGCAGCGTCAGCGGGACAAGCTCTGGAAGCGGGGGGGCCTACTCATCTTCTGGCTAGTGGCCGCCGTGGTGCTCATCTCGGTGGGGGAGAAGCATCTGCTGGAGAAGACCATTGATGTGCCGCAGGGGGAGAAGGGAAAATGTGGGTTTTTTTGGGATTTAATTAAGTTTATATTATTAAAGAATTTATATATTTTCTTGACTAGTTTTCAAGTTGCTGCAAAAACCCACCGGCGACTTTCGTTTGAAGATCCACGGCGCTTTCAGGGAGCTCTCCACGCTGGATGCCGCTGAAAATGAGACTGAAAGCTTTGGATTTCTGACTGTGCAGCCGCAGGTGTCAAGTTACCTGGGCGAGAATCGCAGCAAGGTGTTTCAGGTGGGTGTTGCCTAACAGAGGCTTTTAAAGTGGCCTTTAATTTGCTTAAAAATGTATATTAATTTTCTTTTCTTTCGGCAGGACATTCTCCCAGCCTGGCGCCTGCCTCTGCTCTCTGAGGAGGAGCTGGAACGTGCTCCCGCTGTGGCCAGTAATCGCACTTATCAAATGACCGAGGAACTTAGCGACTTGCTGGCCCAAAAGGACAGCGAGTTCCGCCTGCATATCCACAGCGATGTGGAGACGGATCTGGCCATAGTCTTGAACTACAATCCCTTGATAGTGAATGCCAGGACAGGCAGCATCCTGGCGGGCCTGATCCTGCTCATATTCTATGCCCTGCTGGTGTGGGAGCTCTTCGAGAGACCCTTCATAGCCATGATCTGTTCGATTTTGTCAGTGACGGCTTTGGCGTGCTTTAATGGTAGGGATTATCCTACATAACTTCTCTTTATTTACTCCATATCTTCATTATCTCTTATAGATCGCCCCAATATGGATGAGATTATCCAGTGGATGGACATGGAGCTGCTTACCCTGCTCTTCTGCATGATGCTCATCATTCTTATACTCACAGAGACTGGAGTCTTTGACTATCTGGCCGTGTTTTGCTTTGAGATCTCCGGCGGCAAGATCTGGCCCATGATATACAGTCTCTGCCTGGTCACCTGCCTCGTGTCCAGTGTCCTGGACAACATGACCACTGTGCTCCTGCTCACCCCAGTGGCCATACGGTTGTGCGAGGTGATGCAGCTGGATCCGCTGCCCGTGGTCATGGGCATTATAGTTCACGCAAATATAGGAGGAGCGCTTACACCCATAGGAGATCCCATTAGCATCATAGTCAGCACCAATCACTTTATTGTGGAGAGTGTAAGGGGATTCAATATATCCCTTAAGGATTTTATGTTAATTTGGTTTACATTTCCAGGACGTTACCTTCTTGACCTTTGTGGCCCACACCTTTCCGGGTGTCCTTTTGGCCGTTGTCCAGAGCTGTGTGTATTTGCGCCTCTTCTACCACAACATCGATGCATTGCGTCTTAATGAGCCCAAGGAGATGAGTGAACTTAGAAGAGAGATCAAGGTGTGGCAGCGGGCCCTCAATGCGGTGGGCTCCTGCTCCAAGGATGCCCAGTTGGTCAGGGGAACGCTCAAGGGCAAGGTCAAGCAGCTGGAGAGGAACCTAAGGCGTTTGCAAAAGGGTGTGGGTTCCTCCGAGGTCTACACTCATACCTTAGATGAGCTGAAGCAGAAGGTAACCTTAAACTCCCAATTTCGTAGAAAAAAGTGAATAATAAACCTTTCCGTTTGCAGTATCCCATCAAGAACAAACCTTTGCTGTTCCAATCCGCCGGAGCCCTCATCTTCGTGATCGTCTGCTTCTTCATCCAGTCCGTGCCGCACTGGCGGACCCTGCCCCTGGGCTGGGTGGCCCTGCTGGGCGTTATCCTGCTGCTCATCATCCTGAATCGCGATGACATGGAGCACCTGATGCATCGCATCGAGTGGACCACTCTCCTCTTCTTCGCCGCCATGTTCGTGATGATGGAGTGCGTGGAGCGGCTGGGCATCTTCGCCTGCATTGGCGAGCTCACCGAGCATGTGATCCTCTCGGTGAGCCTGGGTAACCGCCTGGCCATGGCCATCTTCATGATCCTGTGGATGTCTGCGTTGGCTTCCTCCATCCTTGATAGTATTCCTGTCACAGCCATGATGGTGAAGCTGGTAACCTCGCTGGTGGCGAAGCCATCGCTGGGTTTGCCCCTGCAGCCCCTGATTTGGGCCCTAACTCTAGGAGCCTCGATGGGTGGCAATGGAACCTTGTATGGAGCATCGGCCAATGTGATTGCCGCGGGCATAGCAGAGCAGCATGGTTACAAGCTCTCCTTCACCCGGTATCTGCGCACTGTGTTCCCCATGATGCTGGGACAGATCACCCTGATGACTATCTACCTGCTGGTGGCCCACATTGTCTTTGGGTGGCATTGAGGCTCATAATTATTATACCTAAATATATAACTAAAAATTATCTATAAATTATATATAAATTATAAATTATATTTACAGGAAATTACGTTTTCTCACCTTAAGTTCGATGTTGTGTTGCCCTTTTACATTCGACTCTCGGTGTGTGTTTTCTGTATTTCAGCGTTTAAGTAAAAGTAAAATAAAAATATATATATAAAAATTATATGCCAGAAATAGGGAAGTACATATGCATTTTCGTTCGGTTTATAAACTTTTTCGGCTGGACTGATCGAAACGAAAATAAGTTTTTGGAGGGGCAAACCAAGGTCGAGTGGGTAGTGTCGTGTTTTCAGTGGAGACTAATTTTAGAATTTATTGTCGGAGGTCAAAGTGGGGAGAATTTATTAGAAATTAATAAGGAAATATAAAGATAATTGAGTGGTTTGTAAAGTTTAAAGGAAAAAATTATGTTAAAGCAAAGAATTTACTTTAATTTGACGTTTTAAAGTAAGTTAAAAATGCAATTATTAGATATTCTTTTTATTTATGAAAGATTTAAAAGAAATACTTACAGAAAAGCAAAGAATTGAGATCTTAAAGTATGTTTAACAAGCAAATATTAAATATCCTTTATATTTATGTAAGATTTAAAAGAAATACTTACAGAAAAGCAAAAAATTAACTTAAATATGTACATTTGAAGTTGGTTTAACTTGAAACTATTAAATCTTCTTTATATTTAAAGTATTTAAATGATGTTCTATACTTCTTTGATGCCTGGAATTCAAATTTAAATGTATTTAAGATTATACCAAGTCTAAACACCCTATAATTAGCATAGTGCCACCTAGTAATTTCGTTAATTCCCTGTAGCTTACATCATAGAATATACAAATGCACCTTGGAAGACAAAAAACATAAACAGCCATAAATAATACTTGAGACTGACCATCGCCAAGTTCAATGCTGAGGCAGTGGATCCGGCTGAGAACGCTATATACTGGGAAAAGCTATATACTAAATGGAAAGACACACGCTGGTCAATAAATGAGCACAAGACAAAATAGAAAAGCAACAAGGGATTTTCTCTGGTGCTGCTGCTGCTGCGCTTTCCACGCGCTCGCCGTTTTCCATAGGTAAATGGTATTTTAAGTTGGCCAAGAGGGAAATCCGGAAGAGGACTGAGAGGAGGCCGCTGTCCATGCCATGTGGAGAGGCGGAGACCCACTGCCAGCAGTTTTATGGCAGCCGCGAGAGGGAAAGCCATAGCCAAGCAGCTAAAAGAATCTATCGCTCGGCCGGGAAATGGGACAGACGGAATTTTAATTAATTCGCCCCAAGGAGTGTACCTAGAGTGTAGAGTGAAAATTGGAAATTGGCTTAGACCAAGTGTCCAATAAAGATGTGACAAGACTTCAGGGTCTTGAGTGCTTGTGTTTTGTTTTTTGAGTGTGAAAATGTCTTCGCCTTATGGCTACAGCAAGCCCACCTTCATGATAACCGACCATACCCACGATCCCTATCACCTGCATGTGGGCGAGGCAGGGCCAGGCGACGAGGATAATGACCAGGAGGAGGATGAGGACGGGGACCGGCAGTCCAAGCTGCAGGAGATCATCAGTTTTCTGCATCTCAGTGCCAGGCATCGCAGCAAAAAGTAAGTATACGCCCCATATTTACATATTAAGTATACGCCACAGGGGGTGCTTGCTTCCGTTTTCTCATTAGCGCTACTTCTTTTGACATTTAATTGTGGTTTTCCCCGAACAAAAAACTTTTCCTTTTTATGTCTCTCCTAAGCTCCTTAATAACCGTCCATTGGTCCTCGCTTTTTCTGTTTGTCTTTCAAAAGAAATCAATTTGCGGACATTTTATGGAACTTAAGTCGCTGAGAAAAGCAGCAGCTGGGCTCCATTTTGGATTGATTACAATTGATTTGTTTTTAGTTGTTGGTCAAATATTGTGTGTGGGCTTTTGAAGGGAATGGAAAAATACATAACATATCCAGCTGTGCCTCCAGGAAATTATTTAAAACCCACAACAACAGATTAAAATTGATGGGAAATCAAAGTAAATAATATTACGCAGCAAAATCTTAAGTAACTCCCCAGGCAATGTGTATACAATCTAATATGTATTCAAAACCAAAAGAAAACAATAAATTTATAATTAATTTCTTGCTTTTGTGTTGAGAGAGAATTCCCCGACTCAACTTTAATGCTAAAAATGTGTTAACAATAGCAAGATGCTAGCGGCATTCAGAATAAGTGAAACCAAGTCGTAATTCCAGCTTTCAGCTTTGAGTTATTCCAAGAAAAGTACCTTATTCCAGACTCGCTTCGGGGAACTACCATCCGATATACAGGTTGTTCAAAGCATCAACAACCTGTATATCGGATGGATTCACGTGTGTGAATTAGCCAAAGCATATTATTAATAAACAATGGATTTGCATTGCCATTATATTGATTATATTTATAGCTCTGGGCTTTCGTTAGCAAAAACTTGTATGTGATTCCACAGCAGCCTCTGATATAGAGACATCCGAGCTATGTATTTTTCATAATTAATGGGGCCATAAACAAAACCCACACACAACTAGCTCTCGGACTGTTATCAGTGGAGTGGAAAGCTTGGCGAAATATGAAAAACTACACACACAGTTGGTTCTCAATTAAAAGTTCCGCTTTGTTAATTAACAATTAAAGGGAAAACTTGAGATTGTAATTCTCTTAGTTGAGTCTGAGTCGGGATTACAACGTAGTTTATAGTTTGTTGTATGAAGATTTACAGGGTAATTAATTATAAGGCGGATGTGGAATATTTTATGGTAGAAAATAATTTTAAACCATGTTTAAATTTTGAAGGAGTAATTTTAATTGACTTTAATTGATTTTTACAGCGTTTGTTATTTATAAACGATGTTTAAACTGTTATAGGTTGATTTTTAATGCAATTTAATTAAGTAAATAAAGACTTAAACTGTTTTTTATAGCGTTTGTTATCTCTTAAATGATTCAAATTCATTTTATACCTTAAATGTATTGCCTTGCTATTTGTTTAAATATTGTTAAATGTTTTCAAGTTTTTTCTATTCTTATTTCTTATATTTCTAACTCAAACCTTACCCCAGACACCCTGTCTGCCCTCAAACAGGTTGATGACAAACCCAACCTGAAGGCAAACCTAATTAAATATGCACTTGTTATTTACATAATTATAGTTTATTAACTCACACTGGGCAGCCGCTGCTTGTCTCAATTATTGGCTTGAGAAATTCCAGAATTTCAATTCAATTTGCATTAGAAAAGTGGCTGATAAAGAGCCAGCTATTATGGCATTTTAGAACAAGTATAAGTGTAATTCATCGATAATAGTCTTTGTTTAAGTACTAGTATATGGCCATTAGAATATGGTTAAGTTAAGACCTCCTTTTACCCATTAAGAAAGTTGTTTGAACACACAGAGCCCCAAGTCCCCATCAAACCATAGTTGGCTGACGCGATGATGACATGGACACGCTCCAAGTTCGACCACAAGTGTGTAGTTTGTTTCCGCAAACTGTGCTGGATGGCTCATAGTTCCAGTGATGAGAGGTGGTCACATATATACATATATTCAACACCTCCTCCCTTCCCTGTAAATGTGACTGTAAATACTTTTCTGTAGTCACCAGAGGGAGGGGTTGGGGATGAGCTTAGGGGCTGTAAAAGTTCCGGCTTGCATCTACTTATATGTTTATTTTGTGTGTGTTGTGTTCTGTGTCGATGTAGGTTCCTCAAGGGGCTCCCAACCTTGCTGGCACAATTGAGAAGGGAATGAATTATGTATAGACTATTATTATATGGGCTTTATGGGATTTACTTAGTAATGGGTTAGCGGAGAATGGAATATTTAAGAGGGTAACTTGTCTGGCTTTGGTTGGAAGTTTTTTTTATAAATGGAGAAAGAATTTAAGGCGGGGTTAGAGGGTTTTAAAATATTTATTTAAGGCTATAAAAGAATAATAACAGTTATTTCTATTCAATTAAAATTCCGGCGGTCATAAAGTTGATTTAAATATTTATTTTATAAATATTAAGGAACTAATAACTACATCATTCTGTTAAAATATTAAACAATAAATAATTTCAGGCGGGAAAATAGGGTTTAAAAATATTTATTTGAGAAAATAAGAGATTAATGACACCAATTTTTATTAAATTAAAATTCAGGCGGTCATTAAACTGATTTAAATATTTATTTTACAAACAATAAGGGACTAATAACAATATCATTCTGTTAAAAGGTACAGCTCCTATGTTCTCCTTTTATTGATAAATAAATACCCTAATAAAACACCTGTTGCTGAGGCTCTTAACTAAAATATCCCAAAAGAAGGAATATCCTCTTAGCTAAAATATTTTTAGAGGAGATATAACCTCTTAACTAAAATATTCCAACAGAAGGATATCCTTCTCCAAGCACATAACAATTTGCAGTTATCTTTTTAAAGAACTAATAAAATTCTCATAAATTCTCACAAAGACCTGGCTGCACCTACAATTCCCCCTGGATAAAACCGCTTAGACCTTGTGCAAAAGTGCAAAATTTATTATTGGCAAAACACCCACAGAGGTATTGCGTCTCACTCGGCGGAATATGGATCCGTTTGTTCATCAGCATTATTATTATTATTATCATTCATTCCTCTCTATTGAATGTGGGTGAGGAAAATTGCAAAATAAAAGAGCTCAGCCCAGCGCAAGTGCGAAGCTCGAAAGCCGCTCAAATGTCAAACGCTCGTGACAAGAACTAATATACACACGAGTTGGCATTTAGTCGAGTGTGTTTATGTTTCATTGTCAGTGGCAGTGGCAGTTCCCCCCGAAATTCTCGGCGATTCTCGGCGATGGAAATGCGAAGGAATCGAGAAAATTGAGACGACTTGATAAATAATTCGCCTTTTGTGTCCCCCGATGAAGCCCATGCAAATGAGAGCACGAGCGTGGGCTCAATCTCCATCTCCACGGGGACTTATCATGTTTGGCCTATAAATAAACACATGGCTGGCTCTTAAATTTGATAAAGCTTCGGTACATTCTTTTTTCACTTTCGCTGTTTTTTGAGGAAGTCGAATGTCTCTTGAAAGATTCTTGCTAAACTATTTTTAACTTCTCGTATGACAAGTGCCTTAAATTCGTGCTAATTGCTTTGATGCTTTGAGGCTCTTTGAAAACGCAAAAAAGCCGTAAATCTGTTGATTAAGCTTTAGGTTTTGGTATAGGTAATTATTAAGCCTAAGCTGGGGTAAACAAATGATTAGATGTGGCGGTCATTAGAGCTGCAATAAAGAGTGGAACGAGTTTAACTGGGAATTCTAGACAGAATGATATGAGTAATGATTTATTTATATCTTGAATTTGATAGGCAACTGAATTTATTAAGATTTCATCATTGGAAAATATTCAAGAGCATTTTTAGGTAATTAAAATAAGGTCCTTAAACTAATATTGAAATAATAAATAATATTGATCAAGGAAACTATTTATTTTTGTATGATATTAAAAGGTTTTAAGGGTGAAGTGAAAGATTTATTTATTAGAAAATATCCAAGAGCTTATTTAAAAAAAGTACTTAAACTAAACTTGAAATATTAAATAATATTGTTCAAATAAAATAATAATAAATAATTTTTTGATATATTAAAAGGTTTAAGGGTAAAGTGCAGGACACTTGACTGAAAATTAACAAAAAAGTAGTAAGTTCTTAAATATTTCATCTTTAATTTTGTGTTAGTTAGTTTAATAGGTAATTAGAAAAAAATAAAGAAGCATTTTAACAAGTAATTCAAGGAAAGTTATCTAGTTATTATACTAAAACACGTATTTAAAGTGGAAGTCTTACAGAAACCATTAAACAGGCTTAATTTAACGATGTAGAACGTAAAATTTGCATATTATTATATTTAAAATAATACAAAGTGTAGAAGGCAGTACTAAAATAGTAATAAATACATTCAGCAAAGAAAACATTAAATTTTATTGGCTGTCATATTTGAATACCATTTAAATATTACCTGTTGCTTTGTTTAAGTAAAAAATAAAAATAATATTTAGAAAGCACATGCCTTTCCATCTTAAAGAATATATTAATATAATTACTCACTCGGGGGAAGTGACCTAGTTTTATTTTATGAAACAAGCACGTAAACAAAATATTTCTCCAGGCCTTTAAAATAGAAAGCACCTCAGAAAGCCGTCTAGTCAAGTTCAAGTTGTTGGCCACTGGAATCAACAACCAATTTCCAAAAAAACAAACGACTAACGGCATTCAACAGCTATTGAAACCGTTCCATTGAATTCCATTCAATTGAAGCCGCTTTCAATGCGCCGCCCCATTCAACCGAAAACAGCTGCGACAGCGGCGGCGACGCACGAAGTATCAGTATCAGCTAAGGCAGTATATATACAAATATATATATACTATAGAGGCGTCATCGGGCATGGGACATCGGACATCGGCATCGTCAGTAAACCGGCAGAAAAGTAACTTGGAACGCGGCGACGAGCCCGCAGATTTATTCGGTTTACAACTTTCGCTCGAAACGGACGTGCTACTTTGTCCGGTTCTATTCAATCGCTGTCGTTCGTCGAGCTTCCAAGTGGAAGCGAGTGGCAAACAATAGAGAGAAACACAAAATAAATAATAGTTTAAATAAATCGAAAGATAAACGCGTTCAAACAATAAAAGAACCTCAAAACTTAAAGTGAGCTTGGCAGATAAAGAATTTTTCACCTTGAAGTTCACGCGGTTGCGGGAAAGAAGCTGCTCAGGATAAAAGCACATTTAATTATGGAAAATTCTTGCTCTGTTCCTTATCCTATTTCGCGGCTCCTATTACCTTTTATTTTCTTATATTTTTTCGGGCTCAGGATAATTCCGTTCATTAGGGACGCAATTCCTTGGCATTAAGCGCTGGTAATTAGTCTGCTTCTGTTTTTGGCTGAGTAATTGGTTGGCGGCGTCTGGTGACTGCCAGGATATAAATTGACCGCAGGATTCCCCAGGACTTCTGGGAAGAGCGACAGGTGCCTCACACCTGCTGTTTACCTACTCACCCAGAGAGTCGTGATTAAAAACCTTCGAACTATCAGTGGCCTGCAAATATTTCATAATTTATGCAGGATATGATACCTGCCATTCGTGGTCGCACCCATTGGCCAATCAATAATTCAGTCCTCCTGACAGGCCACGCAAATAAGTAATATATTAGCCGGGCCAAATTGAAATGTTGGTATAACATCATCATAGGCCTCGTCAAAAGTGTGGCTGTGAAAAATGAAAATAAAAAACAGAAAGTAATTCCAAAGCAGAGCCCACAAAAGTAGGCAACGCGAGCCCATACGTGTCTGGCTTTTATGTTAGTTTTCCTTTTTGTATTTGGCTTTTAAAGCTTTTACAAAACTTGGTCCGACACTCATTTAAATATTCATGGGAGCCTATCCTTTCAGTTCCGTCACAATTTCCCTCGCCTGGAGAAATATGATTGAAAACAACATTTATGAGTAGTAGCTCTCTTGCCACTCTTGTTGGCTTTTAGGGAAAACTCAAATATATTTTAAGTGATTGCCAGGGGGGATTTTTGGAGGAGAAGGCAGAACTTTTTCGGCGTTAATTTGTTAAAGGATTTTTGGGTGGCTAAAAGTTTCTTAGCAAAGTCTCTGAAGGGGGAGCTCTGGTGTTGTATTTTCTTTGACTTCTTTTGTTGGCAGAGTGTAATCAATTAGTAATTAGAGAAAGATAACATGAAAGTTAATGAAAATTAAAAGGGGGAATGTGTCAAGTGTGTGATGTTAGAACAAGGACTTTGTAAAATGTTTAAGGGTTATTAAAACCCTTTTAGAGAAGCACAAATAAGTCACACAGGCTTCTTGACATTTTAATTAAGGGTTTTGCTGATTTTAATAATAATGTAAGACCTTAATATTACAAGAAAAGCTGCCCTTAACATTTTATAATATTTAATTAAATTATTAAAGTACACCAAATTTTTTAATTATTGGAAACTTTACCTACTAATATATGGGAAATTATATATACATATTTATCCATATATTTTTTCTCTCCACTCGATGGCTTATCCACCTGGCTAAAACTTTCCTTGCCAAATATATATAAATAAATACATCCTGGCCCCTAAACGATGACATATCTTTGAAGGCAATTTCCGCTTATCGCACAGGATATTTTCGGCAACATTTTCATGGTGTTTTTCTGCCTTTTTTCCCCTATTTTCCCGGACTAAAGCCAGGCAGGCACACGTGTCTGTTTTGCATTTGACCCGCATTTTGGCCAAGCCATAATTTGAAATGTTTTTGGACCCCAGAGGGGGTGGTTTTGTTTTTAATTATGCGGCGTCCCGGCTAAATTGTTTAACGGTTGAATGTGCGCCCCCCACTAATTAGTAGCAAATAACCATAATTAAATGGAACTTAATAGAGAGACACACACACGGAAATTAACTGATGGAAGCCTCGGGGAGGATGACCTCGTCCTTTCTGATGTGCCATTTGATTTTCGGTTGATTTGTTAGAGGAATCGAGGTCATCCAAAAACTAAATGAATATTGATTGCCTTTTAGGCTTGTTTTTTTTTCGGTCAGGCGAGGACTATTTTTGTCCTGTCCGGGACGCTGAATAATTAATGCAGCCTGCGTGACGCAAACGTGAACTTCCAGGGAAAGCAGCTGTTATTTACTATATGCTCATATATAAAATATATTTATATATTTTCCTAGTACAGCACACACTGCGTATGCGTGATTCGATCATATGAAGCGGCGACACAAAGCCCTAAAATACAGCAAAATGTACAAGAGAAAGGCCTGAACCTGAACCCGTTCTAGAAATACATTATTTTGTGATTCTGCGATAATAATTAGTATTAATAGAGTTATAAGGGTTCTAATCAAACTGAAAGTTAAATAAGAAATCGTGTAAGAGCCACGTCAGCTGCTTAATTTAATTAATTAATTTAACACGAACCCAAAAAAACCCGTCAAAATTGCGCCCACTCGGGTTCATCCGCCGCCAGTTGAGCCACCTGCTCCCAGTCCCCTTTCCAATCACAACAATAACACCAAGACGACGTCGTCGGAACCCGGCACAGTGGGTCACAGTGCCGCCTCCACAATATCGCGGCGCCGCAGGAGTGGCAGCGGGAGTGGCAGCATCCACCGCAAGCGCAAGGACATCTGGCCCTTCAAGATGCGGGTGAAGGTGAGCAAGCGCCTGTGGCCCCACCGACAGGCGTCCACCAAGAGCGACAAGTTTCCACAGCCAAAGTAAGTCAATGAGAAGGAATTATAAACAAGTTAAGTAAGCAAATTTGCTAATTAAATAAGGGAATTAATATTTGTTAAGGGAATAATAGAGAAATCAATGGGAATTTGTATTCTAAGGAAATTAATTTTGAAGGATTTTAATTAAAGACATTTTAAGACCCGCTTTTCTCTTTGAAAGTGGCAGGTTCTTGAAGGAAAAGTAAGCCAGAGAGAAAATGTTAAGACAATAGAGCCATAAATGAACATCAAAGGAAAGTCTAAGCAAAGAACAATATAAGCAGCTTATAAATGAATTTTAAATAATATTTATGATGAAAACAAAATTGGCTTTTATGCCTTCAAATGTGGTTATGTGGAAATATATTATAAATAATAATAAAAGCTAGAGAAAAGTACAAAAAGAATACAATACAAATAAAAAGTTCATACTGGAATTTTTCCCTTAATAAAGTCTATTAAAGTAGAACCTTTTCTTGTGGTTATTAACTGGTAGATGGTCTTAAGCCATGTGTGTTTCAGTTTCAGTTTCCCTTTGAACCTTTTACCATTACCAGATTGCGATTCTCCGCCAAAGATGCCAAAGTTCATGGGCCGAGACCTGTTTTGCCTTACATCTGCTAATGCAGAACGCTCATTCCCATACATCTATATGTTTATATGGTCTCCGGCTGGGGCACGTGCCTCCTAGAAGTGGAAAGAGGAGTTGGTGCCGGATGGATCCCCGTCTCGACCACATAACATAAACATAAACATAAAAACCGGGGCTCCGGGCGAGTCCAATTTTGCCCTGATAGGCAGAATGGGCAGCAACATGTGTTGACTGGGAGAAAAATCGAGAAAAACAAGAGAGAAATTAATGTCAGACATTTAATTTCCGTTTGGCCCCAAACAAAGGACAAATGTGGGGAATCCTGTTTCCGTTGCCATTAATGTTTCAATATTGAGCGAGCACTTCATTGAATTTGGAAGGGGGTCTCCGCAGGCAAACATATTATTCTTTTGCCTATTGAATCAGGTATTGGCATTCGGGGGAAATCCATCCATCCATCAAGCCAAGCAGAGCGTGCTGTTGGGTCCTAAAAGTGTCCTGACAACGTGCCTGGCATTCCACGTCGTTCTCCTTTTTTTTTTTGGGGGTATAAAAGAAGAGCTCCTAAGACAAATACTAATTAATTTGTTTGACCAATTGCCCGCCGGCTCAGAGTCAACAGAAAACGGAAATGGAAACGAAAACTTTCCGAAATTATTCTGCAATTAATTTTCAATTTGTTTGTCCTGCTGCTATTTTTCCCTCTTCCGTTTTAATAGACAAATGTTGACCGACTAGGACCCACTTGGCGTATGCTTAATTTCAGTCGGTCCACATCGCTCATCCGCCGCGTTGGCTGCCCGTTTTCTAAATAAATGTAGGTCAGTCAGCAAGTGAAAGTGAAAATTCTTGCACATAACGCGAATTGCCAGGACGACCTCCACGTTCACGCAGCCAAGGTCAAGTTCCAGCCCCGAATCCTGCATTGTTTGAAGCACATTCAAAATGTGATTATGCGCCTTCGCCAGGATGTGCCTCGTGTGTATGTGTGTGAAGGAGTGCCGGCGACAGCGAGTGCCATAAACATGGCACATGAATAATTAAAACATTTAATGCCCAAAAATTGGGTTAGGGCACTGCAGCTGACACGACTTTGTTCCAAGTCCTGATTGTGCCTCAAAAGGAAAGGAAAGGTCAGGAGGGCATGACAGAGCAAGAACTCAAGCAGGAAGATGTTAACATGTCAGCCCAAGTCATAAAATTGTACAATTTAATGGCTTGTTAGGTATAATTATTTAGCCAAAAGTAGCAAATGAAGGAATTTCATGTTTTAAATGCATTTTAAATGTAATTTTAGAAACTGTTTAATTTTTGTTAATTTGCTTTATAAATTTATTGGGTTTAATATTACAAATTTAGACCTTTTATTAAGGAAAAGTCCTTGCCATGATACAGACTTTATTCTAGGTAGGGAAACCTTTTAAGTGTTGCTGAAAATTAGCTTTAAAACAATAAAAATAAAGGTCACAGGACTTCAGACAAATAAAATAAATTATTTCTTGCAAATACAATTTGGAAACTTAATTATTAAAGCTTCAGTTAAGCTATAACTTGTTTAAAAATTTAGTTTATTACTTATTTGATCTCTAGTAGAAGATCTTAAGTCACTAGAAATAATTGTTCAGCCATTAAATTTTTCTTTACAGCAACTTTAAGCTATTCCTATGAAAACAAAACTACAATATGACGCAATTCCATGAGATTTATCTAAAACCTATTAACAATAATATTTTAATGAAGCAAATTAATGTACAAAACACCCCGTAAAACGAATAATAATGAGCAGACTGCCAGCTGCATGTATAAATCAAATATTCTACAACTGCAATTTGATTTACTCACTTATTGCTGGCCATAGTAAGCACTATGAATATGTGGAAATTAAAAATGCAAATGAATGCCGGTAATGCCAGCTATTTGCATACTACAATCCGGCTTCAAGTTGAGCCCTAGCCGCGGGGAAGGGAATCCAGCCACTACTTGGCTTGGCCCTGCCCTTGGCTTTCCCAGTCACTGTTCGATTTATGTCGGAACGTGTGACTATGGAGCCATTGGGAACGTGAGCCATTTGCCACTCGGTGGAGCAAGTGGAGCAGCCGATGGATGGATGGTGCTCCCGAGGTGGCAATTGGCAATTGGAACGTGTCACTGGGCCTGGGTCTGGGCTGGCTGCCTAAGCGCGTTTCTCAATTAATTAACTTGCATTTTTCGCAGCGGAAAGTTACCGCTCCGGCGAAAGATTTAACTTGCTAATCGAGGCCTGTCTCGCCCTCTCATCCTCCTCCCTACCGGATTTAAAAATAAACTCTAAAAGTCCCTCACATGAGACACGACACGAGTGCCAAACGCCGAGTGCTGAGTGCTGAATGCTGCGCGGTTTCAGGCTTTCAATTTTCTCGAAATTAATGAAGCGTGTCGCACTGAAAGCGCCACATGAATGACATGCCTCGCCAGCGGAACGAGAAAGGGAAGAGACAGCACTGTAAGAAAATGGTAGCGAAAACTTGTGGTATTTTTCAATATTTTTTAAAACGAAAATTCGAAGTTTGTGCCATAAAAAAGTGACAATTTTATGTATTTTAATAAGTTTTTTAAACTGTGTTCTTCGCATTTTATAGTGTTCCTCTCAGGGGGTCGCCTGAAAGTATGCAACACTTTTTATAAACTGAAGTCTGGGTATTCTATGGTCACATTAGTTGACTTTAAGAGTTATTTCTTTATTATTTCTCAATATATTAGAGGTACAAAGTCTGGGTATTCTATGGTCACATTAGTTGACTTTAAGAGTTATTTCTTTATTATTTGTCATTATATTAGAGGTACAAAGTCTGGGTATTCTATGGTCACATTAGTTGACTTTCAGAGTTATTTCTTTATTATTTCTCAATATATTAGAGGTAAAAAAGTTAAACAATTAATCTAGAAGCTCTCATCGTATGAACTGAAATATTTATTAAAATCCAATTCACTTAGTTCCCATTAATTAAAAAATTAAATATTAATTGAATGAAAAATCAAATAATATTATTTAATTCCTAGCTTATTTCTCTCTGTGCCTAGACTAGAAGAGAAGAAAAAGTTAAAATGGAAAAAGACCCGACTGACCGACCGACTGGATAAAATTACGCGTTTTTTTCGGGACTGTAATTTCGTTATCAACGATGTCGCACAATGACCCATATAGACACATCTCTTCCGACCCCCGACCCTCTCCGGAATTCTCGACTTTTGGCTCAACATGTGGGTGTGTTCTATATCTGCGAGTGCGGCTTACTTAAGCTTAAGTTTGAGTTGATTTAATATTGTACGAGTATATATCCCGGCACAAGAGCAGAGCCGTTTGATGAGCGCGTGTTCATTTAATTTTTTCAAATGGACAAAGTGCGTGCATTTCGCTCACACACCCCGTCTGAACTTTAACAATGTGGTGAAATATATTCCTAAAATTCAAAGACTATTTTTAGGAATATTTTTTTATCAGACGATGAAGATTGAGCGAGATAGAGTCCCCTGAATCGTTTTTTAATTGATGAAAATATGGGGCGAAATATTGATAATACTGTTATGATACTGTATTAAAATGTTTATAATTTCTACTTTTTCGGGTATGATACTGCATTAAAAACGTATTTGGTCGTTTTTCTATTTAAATTCTTCATTTACCGTCCATAAATGTTAATGTAATTTAAGTTTCATAATAATAGGTTCTGAAAAAAATTCAAATGAACTGTAAACCATGTTATAATTACTCTGATTTTTCCCTTTTCAAATAATCTTAATAGAAATGAATGAACAAGTGCAGTAACCGAGCTAATTGCATTGCCATTTGCATGCTAACAATGCGGTTAATCAACTTGAAATTAACAAGAATTAACTATATTAACTGACAGAAAATTATTTAAAATAGTTACTGAAAAAACTACAAGCTAAATGGGTTGTGGATTTATTTAAATTAATGTTTAGATATATTTTAAAAGCACAATCGGTGAATAATACTTTTAATTTAAACTCTTCTTTTGGGACATTTTAAGTTTCCACTGATAGAAAATTAATTTAAATAATTAGTGATCAAACTACAAGCAAAATATGTTATGCATTTATTTAAATTAATGTTTAGAGACATATTAACATACACTCTTTTTTTTATTAAAAGATTTATCCTTATATAACTTTAATTTCCCTTAATGTACTGCCAATTCTGTCCGCCATCAAAATGTGTGGCTATTATTGCCAATTGTCAGGTGCAATAGCACTCGAAAAACCAGATAAACCCAATTGGGGCGTGCCCCGATTGTTCAGTGTCGGTTTCTAGAGGTGTGCACACATTACGTTAAACGCCGCCAAATGCCTTCTTTAATCCCCCTTCGATTTATACTCCATTTTCAATGCCACGACGTAATGCGATATCCGAGATCGCAGTCTCGTCTCGTTTTCAATTAAATTGCATTTCACTCTGCCACGCAAACACTTGTGGCACCCAGCGACAGCTTGGGTCAACATGGTTGATGTGGGCCATGCTCCAATCCCCCCTCGCCCTGCGCCTGTTCATGCTTCGAGACCTTTTTCATTAGCCGGAGCTGTGAAATGGCTATCATTAGAGGTGGCCGCTGCCGGTGTCGGGTAACAACTTTGGCTCTGTCCCTGAACGAGCTGGATTTTCTAATCTATTGGACGAAGAAGAGTATTACATTACCTGGGCGCATTATGCAAGCTGGGAAAGCACACACCTGTGACGTCAGTGAGTCAGCCAGTTAGCTTGTCAGCTTTTCCAGGTGGATTCTGGTGAGTTGGCAGAAAGAAACAAGAAAGTGATATATGGGGGAGAGTTGAGACTATGTGATACCCGGTTTTTTTGGGAGGATTCTAAGGAATAACATTTTTAGAGCATACTTTTAGGCATCATTTTAAGGGATTTCAAATTAGAGATTGCTTTAGCCTCTCTGATGAAATAGGGTTTTTGAAAATTAAAAGAAATATGGATAGACTCTGTAGAACATAAGTACACCCAAAAAAAAAAAACAAGAGTTTAACCTTTCTATGCGTTGTCTTAAAAGTATACTCAAGCAGTAACGAGTTTAGTATAGTTTTATACTTCAAAATATCAAATGTATACTCCAAAGTTTAGTTTTTATACTCTATAGTTGCAATTGTGTATTTTTTAGTATTATTTTTATACAAACCTACATCAAAAATTCGATAACATATCGCGTTAGCTGGAATTTAGTGCTTTTCTGTTTGTCGCGTTAGTGATTATTATGAAATATTGGTGGAGATGAGTATAAAATGTATACTTTCGTAGTATTACATTGATAAGCATCTTATTAAGAAATTTTTCATACTCAAGAGTATAGAATTCATGTAACAATCGTATAGGTTCTATGATGATTTTTTTTTTGGGTGTAGTTCATATTATAATACATTGTATATTTTGTATATTCCTTTTCTATAAATTCAATATACCCCTTAATTCCCCTCATAAAGGGTACCTAAAATAAAAACGTCTTGCAGCTTAAAATCATTTTTGCTTATTTGGCAAAAGCGTTTCGTTACATTCCATTTTTGGTTGATATGCGTCTGCCAGAACTTCTGACAGGCGCTGATCCGGCGTCAGCTCCCCGGGTGCCTTTCAATTACGGGGCTACAGCATATAATATAACATAGTGACTCTTTGAATTTGGCTTCACGTGGGGGGGGGGGGGGCGTGCGTTCGGATTTGACTCAATTCCTTGTCAGGCGCCCACGAAATTTGCATGCGAATTGAAGGCACCCTTGAACTCCAAGGTCTCGCTCAGCAGCAGCAGCACTCGCTGACTGAATACGCCTTCAATTTAGGCTATTTCATAATTCGCGGGCTCCTTAACAGAATAATTGGGTCTGAAGCAGCAGCTGATTCCTCGCCAAATTGCAGAGTACTCATACATGTGCTGTTATAGAGAATACGAAATAATACGAAACAGCTCGAGTTCAGGCTCATCTCGTGTCATAGAATCGTTTAAAACGAGCGGAACAAATTGATGAAAATTGTATCGGGTTGTGGCTTAAAATATAACTTATAATTGGGAACTATACCGTGTCCGATTAAAGTTCACTTTTCATGTGGATATTAATATTTTAATTGGAATATTTCAATTGGCGGGGCAGTTAAAATCTTTAAAGACTTTTATTGGTCATGTTTTTGGAACTGTTCAAAATTAAATTCAATTTTGTGTCGACTGGCATACTTGAAAAATATTTTTTACAAATATATTAGATTTTTTTTTAATTTATCAAAACTAGTTAATATGTTCTATTGAGTAATATATTTTTTCTAAGTAGATAATAAAAAAATGTTAAAAAGGAGTGTGAAACTTTAGAATGTTTAGGCGGATATCCTTTCTTAATTGAGTTCTATACCAATTTATATAATTAAATTTTAAATCCTTTGAATATTTCGAAACATTTTAAATACTTAAAGTCCTTTCTACTAATATTTAGTTGGGAATCACAAGAAACAAGCAAAATAAAAAAGCAAAGGAACTCAATGAAAATGTATGGCGATATGAACCAAGGCTTAACACAAACTCCCCAAAGAACCGAGTGTAGCGCAGCGCAAGATCAAAAGCATCGCAGAACAACTGTCAAATGTGATAAATCAAGTGTAATTGAAAGAAGTGCAAATAAGCCAACGCCAGGAGCAACAACAACAATGACAGAAACAGTAATAATCGTAGAGAGGAGAGAGTGTGGAAAGTAAACACTGAGAGCGGGAGAGAGGCCACTCGACGAAGCCGAAAATGAAGAAACATGAACATAAACCACCCGCCCCCCTTGGCTCTGAGTGGGAGGCGGGAGGTGCGATGCTGCTCGGGTTAAGCCGCCCTCGCAGAGATAAAGAGTGTGAAAGAGAGCGCGTGATCAGTGTTGAGTGCACTTTTGCAGTGGCCGCGGCGGCGAAAGCATAAATGCGAATAATGAGCAAAGCGCGTCCAGCGAGAGATAACTGATGAAAAGCGAATTTGAGTATCAGGAAATTTGTGTGTGTTTCTTCTTTGCCGCTCTGCTTCGCTGCTGGCGACGGCGCAGCGACCGAGCGACGACTGCATTTTAAAACCTACAAAATAGGGTAAAAAACGGTAGACGGCAGTTAGTACCGCTCGAGCTTTCAACTGCGACTGCACCGCCCACTGCAAAAAAACACCCCAAAAAAAAATAGTATACTATATACATTATATAGTGTATATATTCCGTCACGATCGGCGGCGAAACATAATACAGAACCGAAAAGGGCACGCGACAATAAAAAGCAAAAAATAGCAACAAGTGGTCAAGGCAACGCGATCCCGCCATTTAATTGAAGCTCGTCTTTCGGTTCGCAGCTCTTGCGCTTCTCCGCTTTTCCCATTTTCCATTTTCCATTTCCCAGCGGCCAATAATGCGATTAACAAAGGAATTTTCACATTCATTTCGGCTGCCCTATTAGAAGTGTGCGTGTGTGTGTCCAATTTACGTAATAATACGCTTTATTCGCGGAGATACTTGTATTCGAGTGCAGTGTTTTTTTTTTTTGCCCGCGAGTGTCACATTTCCATTCCTGATCCCGGATCCCTGGTGTCTACCCGCAAGGAGGATGGCTTACAACGCCCAGGATTACTCATACGAGGATGAGTACGTGTGTTTTGGTCGCCAGGATAAAAAATGAATTGTGTTGTAGCATTAAGAGCCTTGTCATCGCCGTTTCTGTTTTCTCTTGATTCGTTCGCACCTTTAACTACACAGGGAGAAATGGGGAAGTTAGGGATATGGTGGAAAATAAATGGTCATACTAAAATAAGGGTAATTTTTTGGGGATTTGTGAGGAAAAATATAAATGAATTAAATAAAGAATTGTGTTGATGCTTTTACTAATTTGTTCCTTTTTGCTCACATTTAAATGAACAGGAAATCAATAAAAGTTATAAAAGATTGGTCATAAATTGAGTTAAATTTGTCTGTCTCAAAAGCACTTATATTTTATGTGGAAATATTTTAGCACACGAATAAATTCTAGATAATTTAACTGCTCTTGAAATTTTGACTTGTGAAGTACTACATAAATAGTTCTGAAAAATGCATTTTACTCTTGTGAGATCTATAAAGTACAGAAGATTATAGTTAAAGGAATAAATGCTACAGTAAAACCTGTGATATAAAGCCTATTTAAACTTAAGCTCATAGATCTTTGTGACTAGCAAACCCAATTTTATTCATTTATTTATAACTTATAATTTAGTGTGCTAGTCACAAGAACCCTATAATTATAAAGTAGAATTTAAGTTATTATAGTTTGCCCCTACCCTATACTTATCTTAAAAAGGTATTAATCATTTGAAGTTATTATATTATTTTTCTCCCAAATCATTTCAGTTTAAGTTCCAATATTTTCCATGAAAATATTTTCTATCTGTGTGTAAACCCAATTGAAAAACCGACAAATTGTCTGGAGCTGCAGTCGAGCGGAAAACGCTCGCTTGGCTCCTGTTAATGATAGCTCCGCTCTCTATTTAAGGACTTGTCCCCGGTTCGTGGGTGTCCTTTGTGTGAATCCATCTTTGACACGACCATCTCGCTCTCTTCACTTCAGCTGATGAAAGCCGTGACATAAAGTAGCTGTTCAACGTATTAAGAGCCATCAGCAAAATCATTTAATCATTGACTCGAGGAGGCATCAACAAGCTTTACGCATTGCCACTTGAGATGGGTGGAAATACTTTTTTATTTTCCTGGAAATAATTTCAAACTGAAGATGGGATTTGGTTTATTTCCTTAACCAATCCCAAGAGGTATTTTCCCATGCTAAAATCCCCTAATAAGCCACTTCTATAATTGATTTTTATATAGATCTTCTGACGAAGAAAGTTCACAACAAATCCATGCTAAACTCAATTAAAGTTCCCAGAAATCCTGTCAGCAAGACACACACGATACCATTTCACCTCCATCATCACATGAGGCAATCAGAGATCTTATGACTTATGCACGACCTGCTAGCGTTCGGAGCTGTCTAAGCTGAGACCGCAATTGAGGCAAGTTCAAGCTGAAATGTCGTGTTCTTCCAGACACAAATATATATATAGCTGATGAGTACACATATAATATGTATAACAGAAGGTGTGGGGGTTGGGTCAACAAAATCAGTGTCAGCGTTTCTTTGGCGGTCTTGTCTTGTCTTTGTTTCTGTTTCGCTGGCGTCCATCAAGCGAGCTAATTGAAACCTAAGTAAATAATAATTTATGACTTATTTCGAGCACTTTTCTCTCGCTCTTAAGTAAATTTAGTCAGAGCGACTGAATTAAGATTTGTGTGCCACTATTCCCACTTGAATCGAGTGCACAAATTGCATTTATTCAAAGTGCCTTCGCAAAAGGAACCTTCCCTCAATTCTATTCCCTCTGAATCACTACTTTGCCGGAGCGAAGCTCAGCTGCCCGGGTCCCAGTAATTATGGCAAAGAGTCATTAAACTCGCATTTGAAATGGAAGACGACGACAGGCCGCAATAGCAATAGCAATGAAAATGAAAACAGTATTTTATGGCCAGTATAAATAGACATTTTCCACTGATAACGACCTTAAGAGCTGCCGGGGGCATTACGAGAATATTCTCGTATATATAGTAAGTAGCAGGTCGGATCCGATCTGGCATTGCTGCGACGTCCACAAAAGCTCTTTAATTGAGCTTGATCGTTGCGAATCTTTGACAAAAATCTGGACTAAAGATAGCAGCTGACTTTGAAATCGGTCAGTCTGTGGGGAAATTAGAATGAGAATTGCAATCATTCTTAAGTTATCTTAGGGGCTACGTGACATGTGGAACGAGGGTGCTTTATAATGGGATTTTTGATAGTAGTAAGCAGCTCGAAAAATCAGAGAAATGAGTCATACGTTTACTCGGAAAGTCTGCTGATTATAACTTTATTAATTAGGTCTTTCAAGCGTTCATTAAAAAGTCAGCTTTGGTTTGCGTATAACATCTTAGTTAAGATTTAAGTAAATTGGATTAGCAATTCATCTCTCATATTTATTTTCTCTCATTTAATCTGACTATAAACATAAAATGGTAATAAAACTTCTAAATAAATAAAATCTCCTTTAATTTCCTGAAGACTTCCTGTGGGCTCTCTGCCTTTTCCAAGTATTTTTTCAATCCCATTACCCTTATCTCTCTCTCTGATTATCCTTTTTGGCTAACAGACTCTCCAAATATATTTACTTAAATCTTATTTTATGGCATCTTCTCTGAGAGCTCTGGGAGATTTGTTGTCAATCAGAATCCATGCCACTTCCTTAACCACAATTGAATTTCCACTTCATGTGGCAAAGCCATAAGCTGGAAACCCTTTTTGGGTAAACAACTTCAATTTAAAGACTTTATAAGAGTCAAATCAAATGAATACAAATTGTTGCACGCACGGGAAAAGAGGAAAACAAACCCATGGTAGGGGAAAAATCAATACAGATGTGCTAAAAAATTTATTGAATGTTGTTTTTCTTTTTATTTATTTTTTTTTGGGGGAGAGCCACGCCCAAGCACCTGAACAAACAAATTCCAAACACAAGTCCCCGGTATAATCTTATTAAATCTTTATTCTCCGCTTATTTCTCTTCCTTTTCGGTGCCGCATTTCATTGCTCCCCGATGTGTAACAAAAAACCACCGACTACGAACTTGGATGGGTCCTGCTGCTGCTCTTGGTCCTGGTCCTGCTCCCGCTTCACACATGCAGTGAAGTAACAGAAGGTGCCTTACAAGTCTGGCGAACTCTGCCGGAGCGCATTCGTCAGGATCCCAGTCTAGCCTCGTTTCGCCAGGAGCACGAACGTTTACATGGCGGTAAGTGGGTTTGGGGATGGCCTCCCCGCATCACATAATTTCCTTTTTTATGTCTGGCTGTTGCTACCTTTTTTATTGCCGTAATTATTGTTGAATTTTTTATTGCCATTTGTGTCGCCGTACCGCCATTGACATTGGACGAGGTCCGAGTCCGGGTTTTCGCCTGATTTGCATACCGAAAAATTCAAGTCCAGCTTTATCTTCAATTGTTTTGATGGACGCACTATTCGGGGGCTTAGCAAATTATGATAATAATACCAGGGCCTAGGGGTTCCTGTCTCTATTTCCGTCACATGATGTCAAACAAACATTCAAATTAAAGGCCTTACGGAAATTATAAGTACTCTTTTATTTAAATTAAAGTCAATTCAGACAGTACTAAGGATTACAGTAATTTCTTTTAAATATATAACTTATTGAGAATGAAACTTCCTAGACTAACTTCCTGGCCAAACCCATTCGGGAACCTTTTCGCATCCTGATCCCCAGCCATCAGTCAGTCAATGTGTCCCCCAGCTCACTCAGGGCCATTGATGTGTATTTATAGCCTCAAGTCGATTACGTTTGGCCATAAAATACGGCCAACACGTGGCAGGTAACTGGATGGATGGCTGGCCAAGTTAATTCGCCAGTTGTCCGCGAGTTGTCCTTCCGCCAAGAGCAGCGAATGAGTAAATTTTCGCATAAATATTTGCCCGTACCTGGCCAGGGTTAAGTCAACATCAAACCTATTTAAGCTTTAATCACTTTACTTTTGGATTTCTTTAACATGCAGATGTGGATCCCCTGCCAGGGGAGGAGGGCGAGCTCCGGGTGGAGAATGGACACCATGAGGAGACGGCGTTGGCGGACCATACGCAGGCGGCGGCCTTCACACAGATCGGGATCAATGTGACGAACGAGGCGGGGCAGGTGCGAGTGCTGGACGGCAGGTTCGTAGTTCTGCGATACTCGATTGTCAGTTACGTAATTAGTGCAACCAGTTTTCTGTGATTCCCCGGGCCATTTGCAGGGATCTGGAGAACAACAACGATGATCAACATGACGAGCCCGAGACCCACGGCAAGAGTTTGGTGGGTATCCTTGGGGGTTTGGTAAAAAGAGGAGATATATTAATTATATTCTGACCCTTCAGATCCGCAAGTATCTCATCTGGTTCAAGATAGCCATACTCCTGGTGGTCTGGTGCGTCTTCACCGCCTTCCTCATGTCCAACAACGAGCATGTGGACCAGCTCAGCCTCATAAGTGTTCCTAGGAATAGCTCACCGAGAGGTGAGTTGTATTTAAAACATATATAAATTAATTTAAATATATTTTTCCCTTTCCTGGCAGTCTTTCCCATTACCACAGCCACTTTGCAAAGGATTGGCCTGGGCCTGCGAGGACCCTTTAGGTTGCAGGAGAACGAGCTGGCTCTTAATGATAGCGTGCCCTTGCCCGTGCTCCAGGTCCAGGTGATGCGCAGCTACTTTGATGCCGAGGGCCTGGAGATCTACATCGAGAATGCCAGCCAGCTGTGGCAGCTGGATGTGGTGTATCCCGATCTGATAGACGCCACCAAGGACACGAAGAAGCAGCGCACCTTCGAGCTGAGTGCCAGCGATCCGCTGTGGCTGGCCCAGTCCAATCGCACGGAGCTGAGCTTCGAGTTCACCAGCAGCATCGAGGGCGAGCTGCCGCTCCAGCTGAATGTGGATGAGTCGCCCATCTACAAGCGGGATGGCGTCATCTATGCGGCGGTGGTCCTCTGCGGTCTGTACATTATGATCATCTGGGAGATCGTAAATCGGACCTTTGCCGCCATCATTGCCTCCACCTTGTCGGTGGGTATACTGGCTGCCCTTAATTCGAGGCCTTCGATGGCTACCATTATGGGTTGGATCGATGTGGAGACCTTGTTGCTGCTCTTTGGCATGATGATCCTGGTGGCCATACTCTCGGAGACGGGAGTCTTTGACTATCTGGCTGTGTATGCCTACAAGATCACCAATGGCCACGTGTGGCCCTTGATTAATTGTCTGTGCCTGTTCACTGCGGTCCTCTCCTCGTTCCTGGACAATGTCACCACCGTGCTGCTAATGACCCCGGTCACGATACGACTCTGTGAGGTCATGTGCCTCAATCCCGTGCCCATACTGATGTGCATGGTCATCTACTCGAATATTGGTGGGGCCCTGACTCCGGTGGGGGATCCCCCGAATGTCATTATTGCCTCGAATAGCTACATATCGAAGAATGTAAGGATTTAGAGGATTATATAGAGACTTTAATTAATATTTCCCCATTTTCCAGGGCGTCAACTTTGCCGTCTTCACTTTGCACATGTTGCCCGGAGTGCTCCTGGTGATGGTGCAAACCTACATCCAGCTGCGCTTCAAGTTCCGCAACATCAGCGATTTGCAGTTCAAGGACTCGCCGGAAGTGGAGGAGCTGCGTCACGAGATCCATGTGTGGAAGCGAGCAGCTGCCAGTTTATCAGCTTACTCCAAGGACGAGGAACTGGTCCGGCAGACCCTGATGAAGAAGGTGAACCGCTTGAAGAGAAGCCTCAAGAAGCGCATGACGGCGGTCATAGAACCGGCACCAAACTATCAGCAAACGCTGGCCAATCTGCAAGCCAAGGTAGGTGATATTATAAATATTTAACATATTTTCTCTAAATATTTTCTATATATTTTCTATATATTTTCTATATATTTTCTATATATTTTCTATATATTTTATATATATTTTCTATATCATTTTTTATATCCTTGGCAGTACCCCATTCGCAACAAGCAACTGCTGGTGAAATGCTCGGCTGCTTTGCTCTTTGTGATCAGCTTGTTCTTCTTGCATTCGGTTCCGGAACTTCAGAGATTGTCCTTGGGCTGGACTGCTCTGCTGGGTGCCATATTCCTCATCATACTGGCTGATATTGAGGACATGGAGGCCATACTGGCCCGGGTGGAGTGGTCCACGCTGCTCTTCTTTGCTGCTCTCTTTATACTGATGGAGGCTCTGACGGAGTTGGGTTTGATTGAGTGGATAGGCAACATGACCGAGGGCATTATCCTGGGCGTGGGCGAGGATCGGCGCCTGATGGTGGCTATTTTGATAATACTTTGGGTGAGTTTGGGGGAAGGTATTATAATATTATTTTAGAGATAAAGTAACCATCTTTTTCTGCAGGTTTCTGCTGTGGCCTCGGCTTTTGTGGACAACATTCCGCTGACCACAATGATGGTAAAGATCACCATATCCTTGGCCCAGAACAGCACCTTGAATCTGCCGCTGCAGCCTCTGGTTTGGGCCCTGGCCTTGGGTGCCTGTTTGGGAGGTAGGTTCTTAAAGGATACCTTATTCTATTATATATCTTAATTAATATATATTAAATTTCCTTCCAGGCAATGGCACTCTAATAGGAGCCTCGGCCAATGTGGTCTGCGCCGGCGTGGCCGAGCAGCATGGCTACAAGTTCACCTTCCTGCAGTTCTTCAAGTGGGTTTTTCCCCTCTCTTTATTTTCTAAAAATCTTTATTAATTTTCATTGATTCCCCGCACAGAGTTGGCTTTCCCATCATGATTGGCAGCATTATTGTGACCACCGGATATCTGCTGGTCTCGCACTCGCTGTTCGCGTGGCATTGATGAAGGGCCCCACCATCTAGGAGTTGACTGTGTCGATTTCGCAACAAGGCGCACTTTACCTCGTTACCTAACACGGACAGGACCTGTTCCAGATGCCGCACTCATCGCGATTTCAACGGAATTTCAACATCTCTATACACTGGCTATAGGAGTTATAATTCTAAGGCATGTCGGCGACCAAAAACCAAATCAGAAACGGAAACAGAAACGAAGAACATTATATTAAATATACATTTATTTTTACACATCGTTGTTAGTGTAGTGCGTAGTCTAAATAACAAAACAAACAACAATTAAGAGAATTATAATAAATATAAATTAATTATTTACAATTAATAATGTCGCTGAACTGTGAAACAATTGTTAAATGTTAAATGTATGAATACGAATTAAATAAAAATGAAACAATAAACTAATAAGAGATTTTCTTCAATATACTGTATATACAAAATACAGTAGCTTAATTTATTTTTTGGGCTTTATTTAAGATGTTAAATACAACTTTTAACATATTCTGTAATGTTTAAAGAAAGTGTTAGTTTAAATTTATAAGCTCCCTAAAAATATGCAATATTTGAGGTGTTTCTGAGAGCATATTTTGTGCAAAAATCGAATGACAGCAAAATGCCGTATATTTTCGGATTGGCCGTTAAAAACATAATTGTTTTAAAATAAAACATTGATAAAAATTAGAAAAAAAGTTTTTGGTGATTTTTTCAAAATTTCATAAGGGATATTTTAGATATAATTTCCTCAACTTCACATAATTCAATTCAATTTCACATAATTAAATTATTAAAAGGTCTAATTATATATCAGTTATAATTAAATTAAAAAAGCTGAGTAAGCTAAGTACAAAATTTCGGTTAAATAAATTTTAAAGAAATTATTTCTTTGGCACCGCCTGTTAGTATGCAACGAATGTCTTCTCAACAAAGCAACTGCATAGCAAATAAATGCCGGAATCTAATCAATCATTTAAGTGTTTGACGGCTTCGCTCATTTGTCAATACCATCCCCGATTTGGTTAGTTAATTTTTATGAATTTTAGCAGCCTTTTACAATTGCAAAGCAAACACAATTGCCTCAAACGAGTTTGGTCAAGACAATTCAATGCAATTGGCCATTATGCAGGCGCAATTTTTCAAACTATTTGCACTTCAAGCATTGACCCATTCGGTTTTGTTTATTTTTGGCCAACAAGCGGGTTTTTACACTGAAAATATAAGTGTTAAATTCATGCTAAATTTATATTTTAGGTAAGTATGAAGAAGAAATGAAAAATATTTCTATAAGGCTAACTTTAGTGGATTTTTTCAAATTTTAAATCTGAAAATCTTTATTAGGTTCCTGGTTTGTGTAGTAATTAAGACCTTAATTATTTTTTTTAGTGTATTCGCGTGTGTGGCAGGCAACGCCTATTACATAAACACTTTTCTTGGTCTGTCTGCGTGTCTGGGATTTTTATGCTTGGGCAATTAAACAAAATGTACGTACACATGTCTTAGTTAATTAGACTGGCTATCGTTAAAGTGGGGCGTGGTGAGTTAGTTAGTCTGCCTTGGGTTATGCAAAATATGCACAATGCTTGGGTATACATATTTCCATATAATATCTATTGCGTCTGGGTTCACTGGGCACCATTTGTTAAGGTTTTGTTTTACCTTTTATATTAGGGCGTACGACAGTTAGGCATTGGCAGTAAACCTCAGGTAATTACGGGGTGCATTGAACCTGAGAAGCTGGCAAATTGTTAACTTTAGCTCAAAGTCTAATCATTATTAGTTGAAGTTGTACTTTAGGATAAGCTTTAGAGTTCATGGAAAAAATATTATAGAAGTCATTAGTAACTATTATGGAGATTTTTTTTGAAGCATACAAAATTAAGTCGAAGGTGATATATAAATTAATTCTTTTATTAGTTTAGTTTTAAGTGTGAGCGATCCCTGCATCTCTTACCCATAATCCCCACTGTATGTAGGCGTCAATAAACTCAATGAAGTCCGCCCCACCACTAAATTTATCTGGCAAAAAAATAATCATAAAGCCCTGAAGCAACCTTTCACAATGCCACAAAAATGTGCCAAAAATAAATAAAATAAAGAAATGCCAACGAAAAAATGACAGAAACCCCAGAAGGCAAGACCCAGGCCCAGGCCAAGTGCGCCAATTTGAGGCGGAGATGACGTTAATGGAGCAGACGCCAACAGCCGGTCTCAGTTTCAGTTTCAACTTCAGTTTCAGACTCGGTTTCAGCCTCATTTTCAAGCCGAGTTTCAATGAAACTGAGAGCGCGGACGCATGCGCATGAGCAGCTACCGAGCAACGTTACGTGATTTACGGTGCAGAGCGAGAAATCTATTAAAATAATAAACATTTTCCAAAAACAAACTAAGAAATTAGATCGTAAATATTTATGTACAACAAATATTTTATGAATAGACTTTTTAATGACAAGAAATTATTAAAATGTTTGTTTAGTTTCGGTAGAATTGTAAAAACTATTTCTTAATGCAAACGAAATTAGTATAAAAGCTTATAGAAATATATAGAATAAACAAAAAAAAATTAACTCCAATATTTAATATAATATTTAAGTTGAAATCATTTACTCTGTATTGTAAATAATATAACTATTTTGTTTTTGGTATTAAAATAATACTCATATTTTAAAATAAATCAATACATCCTTCAAAATGGGAAAAATGTCATAAAACTTTGTTTCAATATGTGTGCCACTAAAACATTTTATAAGTTAATCTTATACCTTCCGTAAATTATAAATATTCAGTTTTTGTTTTATGAAATGGCTTAAATTATGTTAATTTATGACCATTGACTTTGTTGTTGAATTAAAAAGTGTATCAAAATGAAGATAAGAGTGGCCTGACCTATGCTGAAATTTGACAAACCTAGAGATAGTTTTTATGGATTTTTAATAAACCAGTAATTATTAAACATATTACAAAATAATGAAAATACATTAAGTATGGTGTTAGGAATTTTATAATTATATTTAAGTTAAGTGACGAAAGTCTTAGTCACTAGCACTCAAATGTACAGGGACACCCATTAGACTTAATATTACATATTATATCTAAGTTTCTAATAATATTAATAATATATTTAGTTAATACAAATAAATATGTTTCAAAATAAATATAAATAGTTAAAAGAATAAGGTATTGTGAATGGTTAGACTTTCAATATTTTAGTTAAATAAATCTAATCCAAGACACCTTGTAAAACATTCTTTTTAAATCGAAAAAATTCCCTAAAAACACCATAAATTGTAATATTTTCTCCCCGTGTAAAGCTAGAGCTGAAGCGGAGAGCAGCAAACTCCCTCTAAATTTTGTTAGCGCGTGTTGCACGGTCGAAAGCCACACTCTCGATCTCGGCTCAGTCGCCGTGCAGACGCGCACCGGACCAGTTGCCAGTTCCTCAGTTCCTCAGTTCCTCAGTTCCTCAGTTTGTCAATTGCCTCGAGAAGGGAACCCGAGGTCGGGCCTCCGCCGAATCGCAGTGAATCGAACCGAAAATACGTTAGTTTAATTACGACATTCGTATGTGCAATGTGTTGGCTGGGTTTTGGTCGACATTACCTTGCCGAAAATAGCAAGAGACCGTTTTTGGAGTCAACTAACTTTCATTTTTATGCGATCCGAAAATTTCTGCGCGATGTTTGCTCAGGTTATTAGCAGCAATTTCGGCCAGTTAGCGTGTAAATGAAAACTTTACAGCCGCAAAAAGAAGAAGGCCCAAAGAAGCCAGAAATCAATCAAAGCCAAAACGAGACAAGGCCAACGCATAAAAAGCTGTAAAAGCCAAACACAAATATAAATAAATAAATAAGAAAAAACCCAGCCTCAAGACGGCCACAAAAAAACAAAACAAAAACTACAAAAAACCTTAAAAAAACCAACAACAAAACCTCATTGAACAAAAGTGAGAGTGATTTCCAAACCCAACCGTTTTTCTCTTGGTGTTTGTGGATTTTTGTATTTACTTTTAGAGTCTCCGAGTGTGTGTGTGTTTGCATATCGCGTCGGAATCGAAATCGCGTAAACAAAAGCGGCCAAAAGAAAAAAAAAACGAAAAACTTGGCAACAAAATATTTCAAATATTTGACCAAATGACGCACCTGTTCGCACGGCAAGCGGCAACTGACCAACCTCAAGTCGCCAGTCGGGTTTTCTGAGTGTTGCGCAAACGCTCTTTGGGTGCTTGTGAAATTCTGCAATATTTTCTCGTACTAATATCTGTTATATCTGTGGCATGTGAAGTAATCGACGCTGTGTAATTTCAGTTTTCCTGCGGCTCCCCTCTACACATGTAAATGCTGCAGGCTGGACATGACGATGTCTTGGCCAAAACAATGGGGCTTCGCTAGCCTCTGGCTGCCCCTGCTGCTGCTTGGCCTGCTCTGCAGTAAGTTAATGCCCACGAAATCCGGTCTGGCCACATACGGGTCTCCTCTCGATCTCGAGTGGATTTATTTGGTACTTTGGTCAAACTCCAGCTCAGGCAGGCACCCTGAGCGAGCTCCGAGCCACAGAGCTCCAACTTGTTGCCGGTCTTTGTGTCAAGGTCGCCGGATTGCCGTCTATGTGGCTTGGTCTGTGGATTTGTCTATGCACAGAAAGAAATATTGAACAGAAGTGAAGGTTAATGGGATCTTATTTCGATGTTTAAGTAAAGCTAATAAAATAAATAGGAAACATATAGAAGCAGAATAAATATTTAAACTTTAATGATATTAATTTAGGAGTTTGACAAATAAAACTTACTAATTTTAACATTATTTGTATATTATATTATACGTGGGCTGCTACATATATTTCTGGCCTAATAATGAAAATACGAATATTTATTAAGGAAAATAGTTTTATTGTTTTTCAAAATATTCTCCATCAAGATTTACACACTTTTGCATGCGCTCAAACCAATTTTCGAAGCACTTTTTCCACTCTGATTGACACACCTCAAAAACATGGTTTTTGAATGCTTCAACAGCATCTTCTGGCGACGAAAATCGTTGACCACGCATTTTCTTCTTGATGTGAGGGAATAAAAAGAAGTCATTTGGTGCCAAGTCAGGACTGTACGGCGGATGACCCATCAATTCGACGTTTTGGCCAGTCAAAAAGGCGCTGGTTTGAGCCGATGT
>VNKF01004151.1:0-66972 GCA_008044355.1 Drosophila lacteicornis
ACCTTCAAACTGTTTCATAATACCCTCAAACCCCATGATGATAATAGTCCACTGATAAGATCTACTTCGATCCTATTTCGAGTGCCCCAAAAATGGCGTTAAACTGGAACGGAGCCGAGGTATTTGCTAATGATGCCTGGCAACGCCTCTGGATGCCCAGATGATCCCATTTCTCGGCCGCACCGATCAAATGTTAATTCGAAAATAAATGAAAGGTAATTATACGGCCTGGGGACGGACTTCCTGCACTTGCACTGCCCTGGCACTTGAGCCGGCAATGGCAATACGTGTCACGGACAAATCATGTCTGGCCTTTTGATGTTATCGCCACTCATTACGTGAAGGTGTGACCGGGGGGCACCGCTGACAGCTGGTAGCACTTCCCAAAACATTTTCCATTTTCCATTTTCCAGGCCAGGCCTAACGAGGTCGTCCTCGTTCCCGCCCGGTGACAGGTGGTGCTGGAGTGCACTTAATGTCCCGAGCAGGAGCAGGTTTAGTTCTCTTTTTTTTTAAGTTGTTTTGAAGAAGAATTTTACGCCTTTTAAAATATTTACTAATTTTTAATTTATCTAGAATTTTTTAAATTTATTTAAAATAATAAATAAGCTATGAGATCCCCTTTTTATTGGCTTTTTCAAGACGATCTCACCTGTTGTTGCCTTTTACACCTCTCCCTCTGTATTTTTTTTTTGGTAGGTGTGAAGCGGAATTTCCAGTCTGCTCTCGGTGCTGCGGGCCTTATCTAAATTGCTTTTTAGGTATCAATATTTTAGCTCAAGTGTAAATTATACGCACACGCTGCAACCGCCATAAAGGTGAGGAAAGTCAGCCGAGAGGGAGATCCATCCTCATCCTCATCCTCGGAGGAGCCAGCGCAGTTTATTTAGTGCTAGGCCTTAGATAAATCTAAAAGCCTTGGCAACAGGCGAGGACGTACACCGAGAAAATAACTAACTTAAAAATATAGAGACTAAACCTATTAAGATACCAAAGTGTTTACAAAATAATATTGATTTCTTCTGGATATTTACAAAATTAAAAGTATTCCTTTCTCTTACATTTTTAGTAGAAGCATTTTATAATTAAAATAATAATAATAAAATATATTATTTTTATGGTGTATACTCTAGTTTTTTATTTACTGTCATGTTAAGGCTAAGTATGGTCGTAGTAAATACAAGTTGGCGAGGAATCTGGCTAAGAAATCGGGCTAGAGAATGTACAAATAATGCAGGTGATAAAAGGAGATAATAAACTGATAATAAACTACCCTGGATATAAGTAAAAATTAAGCCAGTAAGTAAATCAATTTTAATATAATATATAATATATATATTACGATGTTTTAGGAGTTTTTGACCAGAATCTCTGTTCAAACGCATATGCATGATTCTTTGATCGGTATTAACAAGAAAGTTGTAGTAAATATTTCTAGGAAATATGACCCCAAAATCATTTTTGTGTTCTGTTTGGCTTTGGCTTCGCTGGCAATTAGCCGAAAGCATTTTCATCGGCATAAATTACGCACGCCAACGTATTCATAATTCTATTTCCGGCACAATTAACTTGCCGCATTCACATGACCCCAGACCTGAGAGCTGAGAGCCCAGAGATACCCAGAGATACCCGAGCCCAGACTTGGAAAAGATTTGTCGCTGACACGCAATCCCCGATGATACGAGACGAGATCTGCTCTCCCATATATACGAAATGGGAACTGACGACTGGCAACGGGATGTGCTTCATTAATTGTCCGCCGCAGATCCAGTCAAAGTCATAAATATCTCTCAGGTAAAAGTTTCTTAATAAAATGTTAAAAAACAACAAGAGAAAAAATCACAAAACAGAGATAAACTAAGGCAGAATCAAACGGAGCGCATTATAATCAGATTATGAGCACTAATGATCCTTTAATGACCAACGTTTAGGTCGATGTCGGAATCAGTCGCTCTCCAAAATTGGTTTTAAATTGAAAGACGAGCTCCAAGACTGGCCAACTTATAAATCTATATATTTGTATATATCTGTATATGTATTATAGGAAATGAAATCAAATCAAAGCGTAACACACACGCATTTCCCCAACCGCCGACAAAGGTTTTTTATTCAGAGATATTAAAAAAAGGGAGCGAGGTTTAGGAGAATAGGAAATGGATTTATTTTGTGAGGAAAAATTTAAGTAATAATATTTGAAAATAAAAAACAAAGTAAGCTTGAACTTAGTTAAGTTTTAAGTATTAAATATTAGGCATTAAGTGTTTATTATTATTTCTTTCCGAAATATGAGTATTCTATTTAATCTTTATTAAATCCTTTAGTAATGAGTATTTTTTAAAGGTTTAAAATTATAATTAAATGTTATAAATTTGATTAGGTTTCCTTGGAAAAAGGAAAATATTTTTTGCTAAGTAACACAAATTATCCCTCCGAAAGCGTATTCAACTTTCTGATACATTTTTTCTTGGTCTGCCCACGAATCGGGGGCTTTTCACGTGAGATTCCATGAATGAAATATATACACGCCGGGCAAAGAAACTGAGAAACCAATAAAATAAACACTGTGGGGCGCCCGGGGGCCTCCAAAATTTTCAGTTGCTACTGTAAATTCTCTTCGTTGTTTCCCCCCTTGGCCGGGGCTAATTATCAACGCAGAGCCAGGCCACTCGGGTGGGCCTGGGCCTGAAGCTGGACTAGTTTAGTCTGATCGGATCCGAATACACTTTTAACTCCCGCCCCAGACATTTCCGGTTGCCCAGGCCGAGGCCCAGGCGCGTTAATTAACTTTTAAGCGGTGGCAGGAACACGGAGATCACAGAGAAAAAAATATAGAAACATGTAATCATAGTTATTTTTTCGTAGATATTTCTTTTATATATTTTCTTAGCTCTGACTTGTATTTCCCAGAGGCTTTCGTGGGTCAAATTAGCTTTTCTTTGTTCTCCTGTTTCATATATTTCATATTCCCTAACTAGTTTTTTCCCAGTGCCGAGATCCTAGAGCCCAAAAAGCACCACATTCCACTGTAGAAGAGAACAGACCCGAGCAGGACTTATAGCCAGGCGTAGGACAAAGGACAAGTGGCAACTGGGACAGGTGTAATTTAATTATGCAAGCCGGCCGAAGAAAGAGACGGCCAGACGGGCCACGAAAGGGACGGCTGACCTGCTGAGTAGGAGCAGGTCCTGTTTCCACTGATGTTGTTATTTTTGTTATTTCTGTTGGCGTGTTCATTAAACAAAGTGCAGCAAACGAGCGGAGGAAAAGCGGCGAAGCCAAGCCAAGGCGAAGGTAACGCGTCCAATTTTAATGACACATAAAATTGGTCACTTATGCTGGCCGCAAATGAAAACAAAACTGGCCAGGACATGACCGGCACACACACACACTGGCACAGAAAAAGGATCTATGAGGTGCACATGTTGTGTGCGCAATGCACTAGGGAAAAATATGGGGTTAATTTATTGGGATTCTTGTTTTAAATATAAATTATTATATATATAAATATTTAGATCCTGAAATTATTTATTATTATATGTATAATTATTTACATCCTTAAATATAAATTATTGTATATAGAATTATTTACATCCAGTCTACAGTCTAATATTTATTTAACATTTGTATTCTGATCATATTAAGGCTGAAATATTTTTCTAAAATAAAGAAAGAATATTTTTTTAGGATTTTAAATTTTTTAAGAGAAGAACAGATATTGTACCCTTTAAAATATATTTAACAAGCAGTTTAAGAAGATCACAATACAGCTCAATATTTTAATATTTAAATACTTAATATTTTTATATATTTACATTTCCCCAAAATCCTTCTAATTTAATTTAAATACATTTTATTTTCCTGTTTCTCTCAGTGCCTTGGAACAATTTTTGTGGCGTCATTGTCCTTGTGGCTAGATAAACACAGGGACATGTCCTTAAAAGCCGCTTAGCACTCGGTGGCACTGGAACCAGGAAACATAATGTGGACTTAAAGGGGATTGGGGGATCTGGATCGGTTGCTAGCTCCGTTTCTTTTTTTTTCAGGTGTTATTTTGTTGTTCCTTCCACCTTCCACCGTTATTTGTTGTTGGTATTTATTTTTTTTTTTCGTATTTTCTAGGGCTGCTCGACAGGCGTTAAAATCATGTATCGCTGACTCGTTTAATTACAGTTACACGTAACAGCGCCCCGCAGGCGTTGAAGGACTTGCATACTTAGGGCTAGATTTTTTTTCGAGTTGCCCTGAACCCGTAGAGCTAAGGGAGCAGGAAGTATGATCAGCAGATGAGTCATTCCCTAACTAATCGTTTCTTTTTCATTTAACACTTCTCTTTTTATTATTTAAATAAAGCAGTAAATGAATTATGCAGATTTTACAGGCATACCAACTATTCTTTAATTTAAATTGTTGATTTTTCTGCGTTTTGTGTTGATCTCCAAAGCGAAAACAAAATTGTGGCGAGAAACAAAGCGAAAATGAAATTATTAAAGCATTAAAGTAGACAAATTAATTAAAAAATAATCAGCATTACGTGTGCGAGATGGCGTGACAGCAAATCATATTTAATAATAGCGTCATAATATCCCTCCACAAAAGAAAAAAGTGCAGATCCCTCCACAAAAAATCACTACTCCCTAGAAACAGTTGAAATAAAATAAAAACGAATTAGAGAGGAAGCTTGTTTTGGGCTAGCAAAAGTTTGTATACTCTACGAAAGCTATAGGAATTTAAATTTTATGTTGCTAAAATTTTATAAAAGATATATTTAAAAATAAATATGAAGATGTTGCATTGACCAAATATTTGTTATAATTCCCATTAAGTTTCCGGCTTTAAAGATGGTCCAATGTATTTTCATAAGTTTCACGAAAGGGTTCTTAGATAGTAATCTATAAAATTTAGAAAACCAACCGTTCAGCTCATGGTAAAGGTATTAAGGGTACTGTTTGCCCATTAAATGTTGTTTATAAAAAGGAAATAAAATACCATTGCATGGCCGCAAAAATTAATTGCGCTTAAATTGTCACTGGCTTTTGCAACAACTTTGTTGCTCCCTGTGTGTGCCCGTGCCCGTGTCCGTGTCCGTGTTTGTTTATCGTTTTTTATCGACTGCGGTCATTTAATTAGTTGCCAGTTGTTGCTGACGCTGTTTAAATACAACTAATTAATGGTAATGGGTCATTTTGCATGGCCATCGTCCGACTTGTTTGTTGATTTTGTAAACCATTTTGTGTGTTAGCATTGTGTGTTTATATAAAATAAAAAAAAAAGGCATTCCGCTATCGATTTTTCCATTTCATTATTTTCATTTGACATGTTATCATGAAACATTTTTGATGGGCCTTCAACTAGTAAATGTGGTTGGGCTAGGTTTATTCATACAAAAAACCCTTCAAATGTTGGAAGATGTTACTAAAAAGCTAAACTAGTGAATATGTTGGGAAAACTTTAGGAAATATTAATCAATTGTAAACATTTTTAAACTAATAATGTAAACATAAGTATCGATAAAGATTTCTTATTTATTTTATTCATAATTTCAACTCAAACTTTTTTATAATTTCGAAAATATATTGATCAATATCGGAGGTATCTTAACGGTATTTGCAAAAGTATCAAATTATTAAATATGAAAAGAATCATTCAGATATTTTCGAATTACCGAATTTAAAATTTCGAACTAATATTTTGAAACTAATTAACACAAATAATTTGGAATAAATTTCTAACTAATATTTTAAAACTATTTAACAGAAATAATTTCTAATAAATCATGTTGTTATTTTCAAAATATCAAATTGATCATCTTTTGGTATATTGATAAAGCTCATTGTTAAATTTTGAATAAATTAGAATTTTTAGAAAAAAATAGATTTAAAATAAGAAAATCGAGTCCATTTGTTCTTACTTAGAGGTGGTTTTGTACTCAGTTTATGTGCACTTTTTAGGTAGACAAATACTAGTATTAAAATTGTTTAATAAATTTCGAAAGCATTTTCGAAAACAGTTTCGTTTTGCTGTTAAACTTCTTCGTAGACTTTCAGATATATTTGGGTTGTGTGTCAAGTGATATTCTTAAGAGACATCCCTCTTTTCGAGGTTCCAACCCAACTTTGCTTTTGTTCCCTCTACCCTTTCATCCTTCCATCATATTTATCCATGTGTGTGTGCTCCTTCTCCTCCTCAGCCCCCTCCCCCTTGCTATACCTCCTTCCATGTTCAGTCTCCTTTGCTGCGTGGCCTTTTTGCTCATTTTGCGCTGCTGCCACACTGCACGTTCTTGCCATCTAATTGTATGAAAGCGTTTCCGTTACGTTCGCCATTTTCGGGGGGCGGCGGCTGTGAGCTGCGGTGGCCGAGGGGCGGGGCACACACTTTGGGCCAAACTTTGAGTCAAAAGAATCTAAACGCACAGTTTTTCTGTATCCAAAACTGCATTAAATGCCATAAAATAACTTTTAAAATGCTTTTTACTTAACATCCTGTGCTAGGAGGGCCCGGGCTGCGCTGCCGGCGTCGCTGCTCGGGAGCGAATGGGACAGCAACAGGACTCGGATAGGAGTCGTAGCCAGAGCCAGAGCCGGAGCCGGAGCCGGAGTCCCGTGCAGATTAATTAATGATTTGCTGTAAACATAACAAGCCAAGAGCTCTTCTCTTTTGCGCCTCAGCCAGCCTCTCCCTCTCCCGCTTAATTACGTGTATTCTCATTTCAGCTGCACTCTTCTGCCGTCGCTGTTTATTGGTGCGAGAGAGCCGAAAGAGATGGCCGTATGTGCTGCGCATGGGCTGGTGCGAGCGAGCGAAAGGGAGAGCGAGCGAGCGAGCGAGCGCTGGACCAAAATTATTGACAGCGGAAGTTAACACACTTTAAATCAATTAGAAAATAAGAGGCGGGGTTTAAGGGGAGGTGGCGAGTCCAACACCACCACTCCCACTCACCACAGCTGCGACGCCGACGGAGGCGACGTAGCGTCGCGACGATTTGCAGTTTCTTGCCTGGCGGGTGTGGTGAGTTTCCCCGTTTTATGGCACCTCTCTCTCTCGCGCTCTCTTTGATATTTTCGTTGTTGTTGTTGTTGCAAATGTTACAATGTTTTGGAGAAGTTTAGATTTTTTCGCAGAGGAAAAAAAAAAAAAAACCAACTGCATTGATTTGCATTTTTGTGACCTGTATTTTATATGCATAAATCGTTTTCAGTTGGCTAAAGTCAAGGTCAGAGGCAACTGTGTCAAAGCTAAAAATTATGGCACGTGCATTTTGTTGTTGCCTTTGTATACGCTGCACTAGAAATCAAAATCTGAAACAAACTGAATAATATTCCATAGTTTTGGCTGGGAGAAAGACCTAAATTTCACAAGAAAATATTTATAAAATTATATGAGGCGCAAAGAAGATGTTGCAAAAAGTGCAATTAAAATTCCCAAGTACGAATTCAGCTACACACTGGTAAGTTTAAAGACATGCTAAATGTTAGGTGTTTATATTTATAAAATGTACAAATGATACACTTAAAATTCATTTAGCTTAGTCCTATTAATTTATTTAGAAAATTACCTTTTAAAATCCTATATTATATAGGATATAGAAGCTTTTAGGTTAGAGGAGTTTCTGTCAGGCTGTTTAGCCCTCCAAATTTATATTTTCTATTTCTCCGCAGAGCTTATAATAATATTATTATGATTATTAGTATTAATAATACCCTTAATATTATTTTTACTATCCAGAGTAGTAAAATTGTTAGTTTCTTCAATGTTATTCTTTATATTCATCATAAATTTGCCATTCAAAAGCTCTCCAATATTATTTCTAGCGAATTCCTTTCAATCCCGAGATGCTGGGGTTCTCCTGGGATGGCGATGATGATTGATACTGGCAGAATTCCTGGTGACGCTCGCCTGTCACCTTGGGCAGATCGGATTATTAACGCTTTGCCGATTTGATTAAGCGTCAAAACTCTTGCGGTTTTAGGGCTTGTCGCCGCCCGGTCTCGTTTGCACTTCAAACTCGGAATCGGAATGCCAAGGTATATATTCCACCGTGTTTATACCTAAATATATTCTCGATCGGCCCCACGAGACGGCATCGATACAGACATGTCTGTCTGTTAAATTTTGTCCATCGTCATGGTGCCCATATGATGGCATTTTATAGTATTAAACTAAGCAGCATTGCTGTCGCTTTACCTCTTTTTGAGCTGTCAGTCTTCTCAAAGTTTTTTTTGGTCTTCTTTTTGTATTTCTTGTCGTATTTTCTGCTTCGTTTTTTGGTTAATTGGCTAAAAATTTTCTACCAAATTACTTTAATTATGACAGTTACATAGACTCTTTCTTTGTGTGTTTTGTTGGTTGTTTAGCGACGCTCATTCCCTGGCCTCCAGCAGACTCATCGTCCCATTCGCCATCGCCCAGCTTTGTCTGGCTCTCATCTCTGCCCGGTTACAAAATGTGTTAAATAATTGCCTCGATTATTGTAAGCACATATTCGCGCATCTATATATATTTATTTATATGGTATCTGGGTTATTTTGGGATCGGGCAGCGAATGGTAGTTGGTTGGAGGAGGTCAACGCTTTGATTTTTTGGTCTTTAAATGACCATTTGTGATTTGTATAATGAGTCTCGGTTCGGGTCTGACGACACGCTGGAATCACACAATTAATTCGGGCGAGACGGTGATTTATTTATATTTATTTACCCCTTATAATTTGTAGTGATTTGTTGTGAAAATAAAATCGGACGGTTGTACAACACTCTCAATATTATATCGGGATCAAAAGAGGGTCTTACTATTTTAATATATTTAAACTAAGATGTTATACCAAGTTTTTTTATAATAATTAACTAATATATTATTCATAAATTCAAAGAAAGTAAATAAGATCTCAGAAGCAATTAATATCAAGCAAGATAGCTGAAATATGTAGATAATGCTTGACTATGAGATACCCGGTACTTAAAGCTTTGTGCATGAAATTATATTTACTATGTTTAGTTTTTTTATTTATATTTATATTTATATATGTATAACAGGTACTTTAATTTTTGATATTAACCAAAATAATATAAATAAATTTATAAAACCCTTAATTTCTTAGCTTAAACTACAAAAAACCCTACATTTACCCATACCTTTACTCGACTCCCAGAAACCATTTAACCTACAGCTAAAATCAAGTTATAAGCCCCCCAAACCGATCGATTTGAATATATATTTTAGCTGTGCATCGCATTTAGCACTTCAGTGGATAAGTGGGCCGCCTCGTTTTCGGGTTTGTCAAGCAGGAGGTGCGACTGTACCATATCGATTGCATAAGGCGCAGGCTTTAATTGCCAGACCCAGTTATAGCATGCTTCACGGAATCGCAAGCCAATTAAGATGCAGTTATTAAAATGCCTACTAAAAAAAAAAAAAAAAAAAAACGAAAAATAATAAAAAAAAAAACGAACACCGAAAGCCCCCGAATACCGTAAACCGAAAACCGAAAACTACAAAAAAATCGCCGCTGAGCGAGCGCCAGTCAGTCAGTCATTCAGCAAAGAAAACTTCCGCGAACGAAATGTAATGGACTCGGGGATTGAAATTGAAACGTTTTTGCAGTCACTGAGGCACGAGAGCAGCTGGCAGCGATTACAAATTACGCATACGCCGCTTTGTACCACCCCCCTCCACCTCCTCCACCCCCTCCTGCCATTCAACCTGCTGTTAATTGTAAAATTTTCAAATCACACACAGGCACACACGGCCAGAGGCTTTGCCTGGAAAATGCACTCAGAGACTAGGAGCCACAGACAGAGACACGCTCGGCCAAGCACAAAACATTAATAAATACCTGCAGTTTAATTCGAAATAATTTGTTTAAACATTTCCTTTTGTTTCGCTCCCATCTTCTCCGCCGACTCATTCTCACCCACTGATCCCACTGTCGATGGTTTTGCCAGTTGACTTTTAATTGCATACGGCAAGCCGTAAGTAAGGAAAAAAATACAGAAACAAAATATACAGAAAACGCTCGTGTTTAGTACAGTTTGCCGGCTGGCGAGGCTGCTTGGAAGCACTGATAAAAAAGTCACAGAAAATTGCAACTAAATACCTATTTTGTTATTTTAAATTTAATTTAGAAAGATTTTTGCCATTATTTAATTATCAAAGATAATCTCTTACAAAGAGTTCTTTAGAAGCTTTTCAAATATTTCAAAATATTTAATTAATTTAAAATCCCATAATTTTTTACTACATTTTTCTTTCAGCCTAATAAACTCCCCATAATTTCATTAAAAAAAGGGACACTATAGCGATTTTCTTCTTGCGATAAACACAGGTTTTTGTTTGATAATTGCACTCTTTTCCTTCAAGTGTGGGTCGCCCGTCGCGTGTGTGTGTGTGTGTGTGGTCCCTCCCCAACCCCGCTAAGCCCCGCTAAAACCCCTTCTTTCCAGCGATCCATCAATGGATTACCAAGGGAAATTAAATGCATTCGCAATACTATACATAAATTGCACATTATATTGCCAATTGCTTTTCTCCACACGGCTAATAACGGCTGATCACCGCATCGAATTACCAATGGATTAGGGGGAAATAGGGGTACTGGAATGAGGGAAATTGAATAAACTCAAGACCATAATGTAGATATAATAATAGGCACTTGATATTAGGTATTTCGTACTAAAGAATTCATAATGCAGTACGATCTGTGATTTCTGAAACATAGAAATATTTGTTATATATTTTTTTAAGCTCCATTTATGTTTTGTATTTATATCTGCCTATAAATCGTATTACTTGTTTGCTAAAAAAAATACTCTCAGCCTTGCAAAGCATTTACCAAAGGAGTTTTGGAGCCTAAGCCCCCTTTAAAGTCACTTTAAATGATATGTCTAATTGTAATCGCATGTCCAATTTAATGATTCTAAGCGTAGAACCGACAAACGCCAAGAGATTGGTATTAAATTTAATTTGTGTAATAACTGCAAGACACTGAGACTGAGACTGTGCCTGGGCGAGAGTCAATGGCTTTAATTAAATTGCTGTACGCATTGAAATCGAATTGAAAATCGTTTTTGTTCTGCTTTTTTATGTCATGATTATGGCCGCAACGAAATCTGTTTTGACTCTGCGCAAATAAGCATTAAATCTCACAATTTTCGGAGCCAGATGCGATACGATCCCATACAGGTACACTGAGAACTATCGGTCTATGAATTAAATATACATTTTTATTAGGAAATTACAAACGAACTATGAACTATTTTTCTTAAATCATGTGGAGGTTTTCGGAAATCTGCGATGAAGTGCTTTCTGGATATTAAATCGAAGGAGTATTTATTTTCTCTGTGAGAGATCTCGGATCTCCGATCTCGAGCCGATCCGAAACCCACTCCCTGGCATCGGGATCCCGGCCTTGTTCTGCTTTGATGTTACCCCATCTCTCTCTTTCACCGATTCTGATTTGAATTTTTATGCATTTTGACAAGACTTCATTGGCGTTGCTTTTCTGTTTTGTTGCTTTGCTGCTTTGTTGCTTTGGTGCTTTGGTGCTTTGGTGCTTTGCTGCTTTCTTGCTTTTTTGTTTTCAGTTGTCGGCGGCGGTGGCGGCGTGTGGCCAACGATGTTGGGCTCGTTATTTGTCTGTTTATAGAACGTTTCATTTGTCTGAATCAGCAATCAAAATAAATGCCTGTTGTTGTTATTTTTTTATTCCTGTGCCTGTGCCAGTGCCTGTGACTTTGATCTGCTTGGCTTAACATGGTTTTTCAATTTTCGAGCATAACTTTTTATGGCTCTATTCATTTGTCTCCCCGGCTCCATTGAACTCTAGTTTATAGTTTGGAAATAATTAAGTGTGCAAATTAATCTGCCATTTGCCATTTGGCTCTCCATTCCCATGGCTCTGCTCTCCCTCTTTCTATTCGTATAGCCCCATCTCTTGCGGCCCTGGCCGCGGCAATCCTATCAAGAGTCACGAGTGTCACATTAAAGACGCGGGCTCAACATTAAAGACGACAAAAAGCCAACAAGTTCGCTTTGCACTTAAGAAATCTGATAAAATGAAGAGCAGCGCAGAAGCAGAAGCAGCCGCAGCAGGAAGTGCACTGGGAGAAAAACCGAAAACTATGGAAATTCTAAAGTTTACTTTTTAGAATTTTCGTTCCTATATTAAGATTTATTTTAAGAATGCATCAAATCTTAGGGGGAGCTTTTATTTTTGTTATCTGTATACAGATAAAATTAACAGTATTGTTTTTAAATTTGTAGGTATTATAATGGAGTGATTTTTTTGAAGAAATGAAGAAATAAAAGTGAGCTAGAGAACGTTCGTCACTATTTGATGATTACAGATAAAGGGTTTCTTTAAAATAGAAAAACCTTTACATTAGTCACAATTTTGTGTTATTATGACTAAATTTTTTTTTTTTAATTCCAAATTCTGAGCAAAAAAAAAAAGAAACTGTCACTGAGGGCGGCCATCCACGTAGTAACGGAAGCCTGTGCAAGACCACCAACTCTATATACACTTTGAATTGATAATCAGCTTACAATTGCCCGATTTATTATAATTCGCGGTATAATATAGACTTTATGCCAAAAACACACAATTATCTTGTCAAAGACTGGAGCTCTTCCAAACCTTGCCAGGGTTGTCATCAACACCACAAAAGTAAACTTAAACGTTTGTAAATTAGTTTACTATTTTAAGGATAAATGTACAAAGGTAATTATTTAAGTATTTTAAGTATATATATTTTTAATATTAATAAATAGAACGGGTTTATTTTGGTTAAGAAAATACATAATCACACTCCACGTAGTGACGATAAAGGGGTAGAAATATTGGAGTTTTTATTTACCGGTATTATAATTTTGTCAGTATTAGAAGTACATAATTCATATTTTGTAATATTTTATTTTCTTAGTGTATGTCCCAGAGGGAGAACCTTCGCAGCTTCGTTGTCGCTGCACTCGTCACGTGAGTTTTAGCGCAAAACAATTTGAACGATTGAATGCATCGCGCGATGGGAATCACCTCACCCTCGCCCCGCTGAACCCTCTCGCTGGGTTCACCCCTTTCGGCCCCGTCCCTGCTGCACCCTTAATCTCCGCACTACCTTTTTTCTGTATTTTTTTTCCTCTGTTTTTTGTGGCTGCTCTTTAGAAGTGTCACACGCAATCCGCTTGCATTTTAGCATTTGTCAACATTTCCATGCGCTGCGCATGCGTGGCAGGAACAATAAAATGAGAAAAAATGAAAAGTAACTTTTAAGCCTGCTTTTGCCTTGCTTTTTTTTGCCTTTTTGCCTTTCCCGCCGCCGGTCCTTTATCTAAAATGCTCTTGCGTAAATTGCGTATTGAGTTTAAATTAAATTTGCCAAGATTAAGATAAGCAAATGCAGTTTTTGCCAACTCTCTGGCCACAGCACCTGGCGACGGGCGACTGATTCCCAATTCCCAGCCAAAAGGTGTCTTAAACGTTTACCGCTCCCCAAAGGAACGAGAGCGACTTAAGCCAGGTAGAGATATTTCGGCTTTAGATAGTCTAGCTTCGAAAACTTTGAGTGGTCTTAATGGTTTCATACTTTAAGAAATGTAATTAAATATGTAGAACTGGGTTATGGGATTTATGATTAAAATTAGTATACAAATAAGCTGTAAGCGAGTTATTTTGTAGAAAAAGAGCAATATAATTTAGTGTTTCCAGAATAGAATAAACAGAGATTACAACTCTATATTTTTTTATGTAGTCACTGCTATAATTACTTGTTATTATTGTATTATCAGTACAATTTATATTAAACTATTCATATGTGGGCATCTGAAACATTTTGGCTCCTGCTTAGTTTTAAAATATTTTTTTAGCTTTTTATAGTCCTGACTAACATATAAAATGTTCTTGTTCCTACTTCATTTTGTTAAGGTATGTATATTTTGTATATAGATAGTATTTTTTATTTAGTTATTATTTTTTTAAACTAAATTCCACATTCCAGCACATGTTATTGTCCTCGGCTACCGAATTGTGAGCCGCCGTATGACAGTTTTGACGTTTCCTGCTCCCGTTTCAGGCTTTTTCTCCCTGCTTCCAGACAATTTCTGCACTTTAAATACCCATTACCATTTAGCAACAAATATGGTACAAGGAAATATATAAATGAAATAAATAAGCAGTTCATTCATAATTTATAAGACGGGTATGGCTAGATGGATTCGACTGTTGATCAAGAAATGCTTCAGCTGACAAAAAGAAAGCCAATAAGTAGGCAATGATTGTAGCTGTATTTTAAAGGATATATAACCTTTTTTGATCTACACTTTACATAACAAACAAGGTATATCCTATAGTCTTAAAGTTCAAGCCAAGTACCGGGTATTTAATAGTCGAAACCCCGTTTTGCTTTCTTTTCTCGGTGCGGTGCGCTCACCCATGGAACGCACTTCCTCTGCAGCGTTTAGTATTTAGTGGGGCAAGTTTGCCTCACTCAAATGTTTATTTTTATGTAGACCAAGACCTCTTCCAAACAACGTTAACGTGTCAAATGTCTGAAAACACTAATCCCCTAAGCAGCTTAAAGATCGCGATGCGTTGCGTCTTAAGGGCCCCGGATCGCTGGTGTCTTGGAGCGAGAAGGCGCTGCCTGTCTGCTTTTGACCGGACCAGAGTTCGATATACAAGCGTATATATATGTTTATATGATATATATTTATACCGCCTACAGTAGGCTCTGCCGTTTGAACTGAACAAGAGAGTTCCCAATATATGGGTTCATCCTATCGACTGCACACCGTGCTTGTGGGTTTTCCTTTTCCTCCATTGACTGCGGACTTACACACGTTCATTCATCGGATTCAATCACCTCACCCCGCCGACATCTCTGGCTTTTCTACTTGCTTTCTCCTAACAGTTTTCGGTTTTCGGTTTTTGTTTACTTTTATTTTTGTTTTTGTTCGGAATGGAACGGAACGGAACGAGGCTTGATCTCTTCATTGATATCACTTTTGATTTTTGTCGATTTAATTTGATAAGTTGTCAGGAAATCATAAGTAGCCCGTCCCGTCCCGTCCCGTTCCGTCCGTCGTCTTGGTAATTGAAAAATGATTTCTAATATGCAAGAAATTAATCACATTTTGGATTTTACTCGACTCTGTCGGCCATCACGACACTTTTAATCGCCAGTTCGAGCGACAGCTAACACGGTAGCCAACTATTTGAAGGAAAAAATAACATACATTCATATATGGGGGAAGAAAAAATAGAGGAAAGAAAGCGATATTTAGAGGCCCTTCTCATGAGAATATTTATAATATTTTATATATTATTTATATTATATTTATTTATACGAAAAAGGAAACATTTGAAAGAGTCTAGCTCTCGTAGGCCTAGTATGGAAACTGTTTGTTGGCACTGTAACCACCTTGGATCGCCTTGGAACTGTGGTGCTGGAAAATTAACTCGCTCATTGGTGTCTGTCAATTGAAATGTCAGAAACGATTTATAATTTCTGTCGCTCACCGTTGCCGTTGGCTTTGGCAACAAGTTTATTAAGCACTTTCGGGGCCTGATCCCGAGAGCCTCAAGTCAATCCCCGAGGTCCCCGAATCCCCAAGTCCCCAAGTCCCCGAAGCCCGAGATTCAAGATTCTCGATATCGCAGTTCCGAGATCCGAGGCTGCGCGGCTAAGCCAACTTTAGCAAAAACATAATGCTGTTAATTGAAAAAGAGAGAAAATGTCAATTTGATTTGCGTATTGATAATTTATGTATGGCACTGCGGATTCTTGGCCACTGAGAGGAAAGTTTAAACGTAATCTTAGGCCTTAAATAATTCACTGAAACTCTTGATGGCTAATTTAAGCAATAATTATATTATATATATTACTTCTTCAAATATAATAATTTTATTATTTATTATTTAAGACCCAGGCTAAGCTCTAAATTATTTTTAAAATATTGTTATAAGATATTGCCCAGTGTATAACTCATTTAGCGCATCGGAATTGGCACTCAACGTGCAATTGGCCCGACTTCTGGGTAAGATCATTAAGAAAATGTCCCGGCTGTTGTCAGGTTTGACACTTTAGCAGTTCGAACGACACCTGGAACGGCTTAACGAATACTGACAGCGAGCCTAAAAGTTCGGCATTTGTTAGAGGGGCGCGATGGCCGGTCTCCGATCGAGGGTTCGGGGTCTCGAAAATAAGGGAGACCAAAATGGCCATAATTCAGCTTAAAAAGAGATGCATTGCTTGGTTATCAATGGGTGTGATCGATTAAACCGATACACAATGGGCAATTTATGTAAATGTTATTGATTATATGACCTAAGCTATCGATAATTTTTATTTTTCAGGGTTGTTTTAGTTTTTACTGAACTAAAAACAACTAAAAGGAACTTAAGGGAACTAAAAGGAAATTAAGGGAAATAAAGGGAAGTAAAGGGAACTAAAAGAAACTAAAATAAACTTATATGAACTAAAATAAACTAAATCGAATTAAGGTAACTAATCGAACTAAAACCAACTTAATAAACTAAGCCAATTAAAACGAATTAAAATGAAGTCAAACGAATTAAAAAAAATTAAGGTGATCTAAAATAAACTAATGAGCTACGAACCTACCAAACTAACGAACTAACGAACTAACGAACTAATGAACTAACAAACTAACGAACTAACAAACTAACAAACTAACAAACTAACAAACTAACAAACTAACAAACTAACAAACTAACAAACTAATGAACTAACAAACTAACAAACTAACAAACTAACGAACTAACGAACTAACGAACTAACGAACTAACGAACTAACGAACTAACGAACTAACGAACTAACGAACTAACGAACTAACGAACTAACGAACTAACGAAATAACGAACTAACGAACTAACAAACTAACAAACTAACGAACTACCGAACTAACAAACTAACGAACTAACAAACTAACAAACTAACGAACTAACGAACTAACGAACTAACGAACTAACGAACTACCAAACTACCAAACTAACGAACTAACCAACTAACCAACTAACCAAAGAACTAAACGAACTAATTAACTGATCCAAATTAAAGTAAACTTAACTTAACTTAACTTAAGCGAACTTAATTTCGCGATGGAAATATACTTTCTAAATCAAGTCAATACAGGTGGAGATATCCTCAAATGCCGCCGATTTATTTCTTATAAATCCATAAATCCATATTTCTCTCACGATCATCGCCGCTGCCGACGATCATCATTATCATACAAAGTACAGTTGCGGCTGCCATTCACAGATTTAGCATAATTATGACTCTCCACCGACTCGCCGCCTCTCTCACGGCAGCAAAACTGGTGTAAAAGATTATGCAAACAATCGCCGGAGCTGGAGCGGTGCGATTTGCAAGTACATTTCCAGCGAGTGATGCCAAAGCCGCAAGCTTGAAAATTAACTGCAAATTAAGCGCTTTTCTTCCCTCTCCTCCCTCTCCTCCCCGTCAAACCGACTCCTCACCCACCCACTCCCACTTTAATTAGTTACAATAGATTAAATTTCAAAGCACATTGGCAACCGCAGAGCAGCTTCGCCCTGGACTCGAGATGGGAATATACGATCTCAACGATAGCTCAGGATATTTTTAATTTAATTTAAATTTTAAATAACATTTAAGAAATTTTTAACAGGATTAAAATTTAATATGTAATAAAGAAGGGTTGTCTAAAGATAGTCGTTAAATATAACTAAAAACCATTTAAGAGCTTACCAAATCTTGATGAATACGGACATAGACCTGGATGTATCCTTTGTATCCCTGGGACCGTGTCACGTGCCCATCCCTAGTTGATTTGTGGCTGGCAAGGCCGCCTCAGCTGCTACTAAGTATGACTATGACTAATTATGAGCGAGTCCCAGAAGCATTCGCCGCTCATTAGTGGAGCGAAGAATGGCGGGGCAGGAAGCGAAGACTGTAGACTGAAGAGCTGAAGAGCTGAAGAGTGAGAGTGCACTGACAAAAAACAAATTAAAAACAAACTGGGCTTCAAAGAAGTGTAAGAAATATTTATTAAGTATTTTAATAATAGAAAATAGCAACAAATCTTTAGCCTAAATATTTGTTTATAAAAGCCAGAATCAAATTTATTTTTTTTTATAAAGCCAGAATCAAATTTAGGCCTAGATTTTGTACTGTTAGCCTAGTATCCATATTTTTCTCCTAGTGCTCCTTGCAGTGTTTTGCATCGCTGCCATGGCCATGCGCCTCCTCGGGCCCTCGTGTCCCTGCTCCCGTTCAATTCTCACCTCCGGCTCCCTCACTCCCAGTCGGATTCCCATTACCAGTTCCAGTTCGAGTCAGAGTCCGAGTCCGAGCAAAGACTGAATTAAATTGCGGTGGCGTCAGTTCATTACAGGTGGTTGACTTCACTGCCGCCGCGTCGCGTCGGTCTGCCAGAGAATTCTGCGATCTTTGGATCTACACAGAGCCCGGAGACCCGAGCTATTTGGTTCGTCACTCCGTTTTCTCCGTGTTCTTTTTTTTTGTGAAAAATTTACGAAGCGTTAACGAAGCATTAAAGCGCGCATTTAACAAATTTACTTAAAACTGCATAAATTTTCAGTCTCAGTTGCAGACTTGGGTGCCAGGTCTCAGGTCTCAGGTCTCTCAAGTCCCCGAGCGGAAGTCGTCGGAGTTGCGCATGCGCGCAGCCAGGAAAATGCTTACAATTTTCCTGCCCTCGTTTGCTCCGATTTTCGCCTACTTTGTTGCTTTTGCTTGCTTGCTTTTGCTTTTGCTCTTGCTTTGTTGTCGGTGCTCAGTCAGCCGATCCGGCGACATTTTCACGTCTTGTTAGGCTAAAAGCCCGGCCACAGAGGCGGAGAGTCTTACAGGATTTAGAAGAAAGTGAAGCTAGCTTTTCTACACCATTTTTTTCTGCCAAATTTATAAAATAAAAACATAAATATAACTAATTCTTGGTCTCTGGTTTGGGGGTTCTTTTTAAGACCCTATCTAGTCCCATCTGGTAGGACATGACCTCGTTTAGATAGCCACTAATATGCATATGAAATATTTATGGCTGCTCATCATCATCTAATAGTGGCCCGTACTTGGGCCGTGTGATTAATAGCCCGCCGAAAAATTCGCTGGGGCGGAAAACGCTCGGAAAATTCGGCTAACTAAAAGAAAAGAATAAAGGAACTTCTTGGTCACAGAACCCGAACGATCCAAACCGTCGGCCTAATTTATGGGGATGGTCATGGGACCTCGAATAACAAGTGTGGCTCTCGGACTCGGAGTCGGAGTTGGAGACCCCGAAAAGAGTCTCTGTGGTGGTCAATCATTACGGCAGCTGAAGCGCGTCTATTATTACCGCATTATTTAAATTCCAGCAAGTCGGGCCCAGATGGGAGGTCCAAACTCCACGGAGGGAAGGTGAAAAGTGGAATTTCTCGTATAATTTATAGTAATTTTGTTTAAGAGTTATGTTCACACTACAGACTCGAACTTTGGCCGAGCATTGCATTTAATCTAATCTTCTTTTTATTCGGTTTTTTTTGGGAAAATTACATACACTTTGAATATATTTAAGGGGTTTTATTTGGGTAATAGAGGAGGGGATTACGAGATATACATGATTTTAGATAGATTCTGAGAACCTAAAGTGGTTTGTTTGATTTTAAAAATTAAATATTTTTGCCATTGTTAAAATAATACATTTTTTTTTAAGAGAACAATAAAGGATTGTGAATTAGTAGTCCAATTCATCATAATACAAATAGATATAATAACATAAATAACAAAAATGTGTGTAATCTTATTAATCAAGACTAACTTTTCCTCTCAGCGTACACATAGTAGTATTTATTTCCATCTCCCTTGGGGTGGGTTCCTTACACACACACAATATATGCAAATTAATGACAAATTAAGGTGTGTGTTTTGCAGTCTCCGTGGTCCGTGGTGCGTTAATGAGCTCCTAAAGGCCAGGAGTGGATGGGGAGAGGAGAAAACCGAGCAAGACCCAAAGGGAGGTGGCTCTTATCTGCTGGCCGGGCTCAAATTGGGTGTGAGAATAAATTTCTAAGGTTTACGAGTCGCTCGCTCCTCCGCCTCTTTTCTTCTCGCCTTAATAATGGCCCCGCAATCGCGGCTTAAGCCCTCTAAATACACACTGAAAACTATAGAGAGATCTCTGAACTTTCGGGGCCGTTAGATTCACCATTCAAGATTAATTGTTAATTTTTTATAGCCGCTCTCATTCCGCTGTGCCGGCCAAGAAATTAAGTTGAGTTTAAGTAGGCTCAGCTCGGGGCTCTCCTCCCTGGCCGCCAACGGAAATGTTATCGCCGTGGCAAAGAACCATAATTTGTAGCCATAAATCTTTTAATCTAAACACCAAATAAAATACACTTTCGGCCGAGAGAGCTCTGGGAGATGGCTCAGATAGTTGGCTTCATTCGTGGGCGTGTTTCTCTATTTTTTTCCTATTTTTTTGAAAGCCTCCGCCAGGTGTGAAAATTAACTGCTTACCTTTGGCTGGGCTTTGAGTCCTAATGCGACGTGAAAATGTTAGAGTTGAGCTCGAGTTGGAAATCCCAAATATATTTGGTTATTAATTGTCTTGTACATATATTTATGGTTAGGAGAGTAAGAAAGTTATGAAAACTTGGATGTAACATGATGGAATACATTAGAAAATGTGGATATGGAGATGAAAAGCAACTTTATGACATAATAACTTTTATATTAACATTTATTGTAACTTATATTTTACACAGATTTATTGTCTACAGAAATTAGCTCGAAACAAGCTTTTTTATTAATTTTTGTGGACGTTCAAAATTTTAAAACAAACTAATAACTGTTAATCATACCTTCCTTCGGTTTAATTATTCCCAAACATTCTTTAGTAATAATTCACAGAGTATTTTAACTTAAATAGAGTAACAAAATATAGTTAAAATGGCATTGAATATAGTAGAATGCCATAACACATATTAATCTTAAATTATACAAACATTTTAGTATTAAAAGTAATTTTTATATTTATTTTATTTAGCTTGGCTTGTGGTTCTCTTAATTCTTTGTTATCGCCAAAACAAATTATTTCCTGTAATATTTTTACGACATTTGCGTTTAACCCAGATTAGAAGTCTATTAAAACCTTTTTAATAGAGGTAAAAAAGAAGCATTTAAGCTATTATTTAAAATTATTTAAATTATGGTAATTAAATGAATCGCCCATTTTTAGAGATATTAAAAACCAAGCCCAGGGCTTCGATGAACTCAAAATATTATATAAACATTAAAGTATATAGTTTATAGTATTTATTCTAATTAATTTAATTTATTATAACATAGTTTAAATTCCCCGTTTAAAGCCCCATTTCCCGCCTAGTTTCTCTCGACCCAAATGGAGGCTAGATGGCTGCTCTTAGAAGTGGCATTCGGAATTTTGAACGCTAATCCAAAATCGCATGCCAATGAAAAAAGGGAGCCGACAGGCGGGCAGGCAAGGCATCAAATTAAATTCAAGAAAAGACGGAGCGATTAAAAAGTTTTTAATTGTTGTATGTCGTGTCTAGATTGCGCCAGCAATCCAACAGCAAACACACGCCAGCCAAGGAGGGGGCTCGGAAAAGCGGAAAAGCTCGGCTGAGAGGGGGGGTCGAAGAGAGGCAAGGGGGGCTTGGAGCGGCCATAACATTTTTGTGTTAAATGCGATTAATTGCGATATTATATTCTTATGTAATCGTAAACGTAATCGCAGCCGTAAAAAAACGCGACACAAAATATTATAGTTGGCCCCGAAACAGAAACGGAAAAACTTGGTGGGTGGCAGGCAGGCAGGCAGGCAGGAGTAGTAATAATAATGCACTGAAGCTTGTATGGGGATTTTGAAATATTTACAGCCAGTCGACGCACCTTGAATGCGCTAGGAATTAAAAAATATATTTATAAGGATTTCTAGAAAATTTAAGATTATATATAGGCATTACTAGAACGATTCAGTTCTAGAATAAACTTATTTTAAAATGTATAAAACCTTTTAAAGAGCATCCAAGGCTCCTCTATTGATTCCCTAACCCACAAATAAATCCACAAAAACTGCACCACTTCCGCCTGTAAAGCACTTACATTTACCATTTTTTTTGTGCGCTATTTACTGTTTCTGTTTCTTAATTTATAATTTAGTTTTAAGCTTAGCTCGGTGGCGACTTAACTCTTGCCGTTTGCTGCTCACTGTTTGCTGTTGCAGTTGCATTAGTTGCTGTTGCACCTGGACATGCAACTCTGCTTTATGACTCATGACAACATGCAACATATAGGCAACGTTTCTTCTATTTTCCAATCCACCTTTTTCCCCATTTTTGTGGCCTGTTTTTTTTTTTCGTTGGTCTCGTTTAATGCTGCTCTAACGAGCATAAATGCTAGATAGAGCGTTGAACAGTTAGGCATTTTGTCTCCCACTCGGCGGGGCCAGTTCGTTGACTCGGGCCCTCTCTGGGCCCCATAATTGCCACTAAAATGTCAGGTGTTAAACGCTATCAGCCAACTAGAACCGGCAACACACCACAGCAACACACACCACACAGGGCAACACACAGGGCAACCTCACAAATTATAATGACAATAAAAACAAATTTACAGATTTCCACTAAAAAGGAAAAAAAAAAAAAAAATAATGAGGAGGAGGGGTTTAAAATTAAGTGTAGGTACCAAAAATTAGTATCGCGTTTTGCATCTCGCACAGGCAAAAAGGGGGAGGAACTCGGATAGAAACGATACACTGGGAAAAACTGTACGAGCATAAACTTGAACATAAATAAATGGTGTCTCGGTTTTTAAGAAGAAATGTTATATACGAATAAATGGATCTAGGTTTAACTATTTAATTTAGGTCGATATATTTTGATTATTTTCTACGTGCAGCCCTAATTGTGATAATATCGATAACCTAAATATCGATTATGTCCTACGTGCAACCATAATGGTGAACGATTACTTTCCACCCACAAATTTAATTGTCATAAAATCGATAACCTTATTTATTTGGTCAATCCCCAATATCAATATCGGTTTTTAAGAAGATATGTAATATTCGAATAAATGGATCTAGGTTTAACTATTTATATCAAGTCGATATATTTTGATTATTTTCTACGTGCAGCCCTAATTGTGATAAGATCGATAACCTAAATATCGATTATGTCCTACGTGCAACCCTAAAAATGTAACCCACAAATTTAATTGTCATAAAATCGATAACCTTATTTATTTTGTCAATTCCCAATATCGATAAACTATGCTGGCTTAAGCTTCTCTCTCAGTGTTTCTCCGAGTGTAGCCAACATAGTGATAGACGCATTTGTACGAGAGCTGAAGGAGGGTGTGAGGAGGTCCCACAGACCCCATTTGATACACACGACTAACCCCGAGAGCTCAGTTTAGTAGTTTAGTCAGGTTGAGTTCGCTTTAGAGGAAAACACCAACAAAAACTCTCCACTGCCGCCGCGGCGGACCGGAAGCGATGCTTATCGGGCCATATTCTCGACCAAGTCCGCTTCAAGTCCGCCCTCCTCCTCCTCGCACCACCACCGCCACCGCCACCCGAATTGTTCTCAGTGCATGCCAACAAGACAATAAACACATTTCCCTCGGGGGTGATCTAATCCGATCGGCGAGGTGAGCCCACTAACTGCCGACTGTAATACCTGATCTGGAAAATCAAAGGTAGGCAGGGAACTTAATTTTAAAAAATTCTATTAAATGGGTTCTTAGAAAAATAAATATAAAGTCTTAATAGTAAGTGATTATAGAATTAGTACAGGTTCGGTTGAGCAAGAATACTAATTATCTAAGATATATAATTGATTAAAAAAGCAAACACAGAGTTTGGGTTGGATTGTATATTAATATTAAATCATATGAAATATACAAGAAATGTATTTTTTACAAAACTATTCCAACTTTATCCCCATCAGGAGTCGGTGTGTAAAATATTTATCAGTCTCTGCTAGGAAGGTTTAATTTAATTAATATTAACATTTATTTACAACCCCATTAGCTTCGATTTTAGATCAGTGGAACTATTTTGTATGCCACTTAACACTGGTATTTAGTTTTCTTTGCCTTTGCTCTCCTCCTTGGCCAGTTTTAATTAATCGTAATGCAGTTTGTTTTGTGCTCGTTCGTAGCTGGCGGCAAACCGATTAAAATATTTAAATTTCGTTTGTCGGTTCTTATTTGCTTTGTGCGCCTGCGCGGCCTAATAAATGAGACAATTTCCCTAGCATACGTATATCCGTATATATATAGAACTTGAATTGAGAAAACTGAAAGATTGGGGTGGGAAAAGGGAGAGACACGGCTGTCATGCTTGGCTGCTCATTTAATTGTTCCTGTAGCGCGAATTTCGGTGTTCCTGGTGCCACAGTGAAAAACCTCAATTTACCCAGACATGTTTTTTATTTTTTTTGTATTTTTTAAAGTTATAGTACAGCCCCTGGATGGGCTGCCTGCAGCTTGCGTGCTTCGTCAGCTGCCGGCAATTATTTAAATCATTAAACAAAACTTAACCAACTGTTAAAATATGAACTTAAATGCATTTAACTGTTTTCCGAGCTGTTTTGTCAACAAAGCGCTGTCATCATCATAATCATCATCATCATCGTCGTCATCATCCTCCCATATTACCTTCTATTTATCCATTCAAGTTCGCCCGTTCCTTGTCACTGATTCTCGACATTTTCGTTTTCGTGTCGTTCAGTCTGTCAGCACTTTCGACGCAATAACGCAATTACCTGGCCACACTGAACACACTCCCACGCAGACACGGGCACACGGGCACGCCGTACGTACACACCACCCGTAATCATCTCAATCTGATTTCGAAGGGCAATTGAAATGATAAAACTTGTTCCCTCACAACGAAAAATATATGATCTATGGCTTAAAAAGAAAATTGTCAATCTAGGATATACATATATCCTGGATTTCAGAGTTACAAAAGCCAGATAAATTGTTTTTTTTAAACAAATATTTTTAAATAAGAAAGAAGAACGCATAGTTGTGCAAATTCAATATTTCTTTCCCTTGTGATAAATCCATATTAACATATATACCTTATATCTGGCGATTCAAACTTGTACACACTTAAATATACATTTAAATAAATTTCACGCTTGGTTAAGCCCGTCAGATACGCGGATACAAAAAAAAAAAAGAGAGAGAGAAATACAGATGCGGAGATACAATTGCAATTATAATAATCATTTACATTTGACAGTGTCTGGCCGGCGGGGGGAGTGGATAATTTATCATTTAATTTTCATACACACAGATAGATGTATATTTTTCGATTGCCTGACTTTTGAGCTTCGGCATCGGGTAAGTGACAAGAGCGCATGCTAATGATCCTGCGAAGGACTCTTGAATTTGCATACAAAACGCATAAAGCGCCTTCCGTGCGCTCAACTGGAAGCGATTCTTGCTTCTCGCTTCTCGCTCATCTTCCCAACACTCGCACTCATTTGTTGGCAATTAATTAAGAGCCACAAAAGGGGTTACAATTGTTGCATTATCGCTAACGATAATTCTCCAGAGATCCCAGGGTCCCCGTTCCCGTCCCAGTGCCGGGTTTTGATTTGTTCCGTAATTGCTGCTGGCGAGCTTGTTAGACGAATTTTGCGGTTAGCATTGCCTTCTCCTACTCGTGTTTCTTGTTTTTCCTCCATTTATTTCCCTAGTTTCTAGTTTTTTTTTTTTGTATTTTTTTTTCGAGGTTCGTGGTAGTAGCATAATTATAATTATATCAAATTTTGAAACCATTTAAAACGCATTAAATGCGCCACAAAAGCCCGGCTCCACTTCGGGCCAAGACAATGGCTAACCACAAAGAGTTGAGCGAGACATATATACATTTATCCAGCACTGAGAAAAACTGTAGAAGCTTGGTTTTAATGGATTTAAGCTCTTGAAGTCAATTAATATGGTTCAGAAATATTTGTTTTTGTTATTAAGATCTATAAAATATTTAAAATAAATAATTAAAAAATAGTTTTGGGCTAATTATAATATTCCTAGGATCAAATACAGAGTTTAGCTTGCTTTAATATATTAAATTCCCTTTTGTTAATTATAAATCATATCAACTATACAAATACTGCAACACTTTAAGCATCTTTAAAATTTCTTTATATTTTTTTTCTCAGTGCCCGACAAGAGGAAAGAGCTAAAAAGACAAAATACCCGATTTAGAGGCGTAATTACGCCAGCTCTTTTCCGTTCGAGTTCAATTATTTATGGGCTAGTTTATTGGGGGAGCTGTGAAGCAGAGAACCAAATTAACTGAAAATATATGTAATGATTTCCCCAGCCCCAACCATACATACAGTCCCGAAAACTCTTTCATTTTCATTCATAAGAGCTGTTAATCGATGATGAATAGAGGCGAGAGAGATGAGACCCCGAAAGAAGGTTCGGACATACCCTGCAAAGGGTATCAAAAATGCTGGATTAAAGAGAGAGAAAAAGGCACAGACAGAGCCAAATACTGCTTATGAAAAGCATTAAAACGTTTTCGTTTACCAGAGGAGTTGGCCAAATGATGTGTGGCTCAAAGCCAAGGCCTCCATTACGAAAAGAGACGGGAACATGGTAGCAGAAAGAGACGGGCAGCACGTCCGCCTGGGCTGCCATGATGGCCAATTACAATAACAATTGTTTGCGAAATATGCAAACGAAGCACGGCTAACACACAATCAAGCGACTACACTTGTAAAAGTTTCAAATTTAAGATCTTATGGAAATATATTCTACAGAAAATATTTTTAGAGATAACTTAGTATATTATTATTATTATTTTCAATTTCCTTTATTTCCACTCGATTTAATTTAAAGCCTATCTATTTTGTAGAATTTTTCCTTCAAAGGTTAGAGCTTTATGTAATTGGCTTAACAACTCGACTTCTGTAGGGTAAATGCAGCTGCGTGATTGTGATTGGATTAAAGGTAGAAACTGACTACGGAAAAAAAAAAAAAAACAAAGCCGAGCCGAGCCGAACCGATTTCAATCCCACATCGATCCCCATTGCGATCGCTAATTTTTCGCGTTTATCTCATTATTCCACAGTTTTTGAGCATTTATCTGGCGACCCGGGCGACTGCGAATGCGAATGCATCCAATTAGAGCGGAGATCAGCAAAAGATCTCTTAGGGACTGGCTGCTGATCGTGCTAAACTTCATTAAATCTTTCTGGCTTTCCCCGCTTGGAGAACACTTTGGAGTCGGAGTCGGAATCGGAATCGGAGTCGGAGCTTGATTATTGGTTTGTGAAAACGTCTCTCTCTCTGTCTCTCCGGCGGCCCTCTGCGATTTCTCCTTGGCCAGAAATTTATGCAAAAATGTTGAAAATGGTTGGCTACCGAAAATGAGCCCCTTCATCGGATCTGTGTGGTTTTTTTTCGCCTTTGGCACATTTTCTCTTCGTGTATTTTGATTTTTATTTAAGTGCCGGCTACTGGTTTTAACAGAACGTAAACGGAATGGCTATGGCAATGGCTATGGCTTTCTTTTTTTCTTCTTTATTTTTTGTGCTTGCTGGGTGGGGGAAATATAATCACAGATTAGCCCTATAATTAAAGATATTTTTAGAGGAGTTCAATGATCAGAAATAAATTAGTTACAAGAGCTGAAGATATTTTTAGAGGAGTTCAATGAACACAAATAAATAAATTACAAAGGTCAATATGGATATATTTTATAAACCTACTCAATAATTAACTTATATATATAATAAATGTAATCATTAATAAAATAATAAATATAAACCAGAAAGAAAGGACTATAACGCTTTATTTGTATTTCATTAACAAAGTGATAACTAAAACCTTACTTGGGTTATGCAAAGTAATAACCTAATCCAATGGTTATTTATTTATTAAGTGTCTTCCTGAAGCTTTAAGTTTAAAACCTATACATTTATGTGTTAGGCACAATGTATATTTATTTTATATATATTTGTTATTATTATTATTCATTCCTTTTTTACATTTTATTTCTGTATCTTGTTATATTTATAGACACAACGATCGTTTATGATTTTCCCAGCCCCTATCAATCAGCGGTCGGGCAAATGTTGCGACAAAAAATAACTAACGAGGTGTTAAAAAAAAGAAACGTTAATCTGTTACAAGGGTTTCGCCTCCAGAAGTGGGGGAAAAAAATCAACATCTCCGAACAGGCGCTTGTCATTAGAATATATTGTTCGAGCGAGATCTGTTGACTTTGTAGTCCGGACTCCGGAATGGATGTGTCTAATAGTCGCTTTTGGGTATTTTGCCTTTTCATTGATGGCTGATTTTTTCATGAATGAACCGAGCGTTTTCATTGAAGACTTCTGCTTCTGCGTCCAATTCGTTTCAACCTTTTTGCTGCGTAATTTGTGTTAAGTGGTTTCTCGGCCCACTTCAGATCCGACCCAAGACCCTTACTTACGTACGGATTCTTCAGATATTTTTCGGGGGGCTACTGCTGCCGCCGATGCTTCCGCATGGACTTTACTTTGTGTGGATACAACAAAATAAACAAAAGGTATGTGTGATATATATTTAAGAGAAATTTCTAAGCTAAACTAAACCTCGAAGATTTTTAATAATAATAAATATTATAAATGCCTACTTTTAAGTTTAGTATCAAGGGAAATTTTTGTAATAAAACTTTCTAAAATATACCCTTAAAGTATGAACCAGAAATTCCTTAAACAAATATTTTCCCCGTGTAAATCAAGGGAATTAAAATGCGGCAAACTGTGCATTTATCCCGAAGTGCCACGCCCCCATCGCCGCGAACAGCTTGAAGCTTGAAGAGATCACTTTGATCTATGCCGTGTGATTTTGTTTATTTTTGTTCATAATCGACCCCTCTTCTCGCCCCCACCAGATGATCTTTTCTTCGGTCTTCTCGGATCTCTCGGCTGCCTTTTGATCAGGCGCGAAAATTGTGCGTCCGAGAGTCGTGGCTGGATCGGGATCGGGATCGGGAATCGGATACTGAATGCTGGAATCGGAATCGGAGGCAGTTGCTACCGACAATGACGCACAATATTTTGCCATGATCATCGCCGGATCGCTGATGATGATGATAAGGCAGTTATTTGCAGGGGAACAGTAACAGACATGGCTATAAGTACGCATACCCAGAGAAAAAACATTTAAGAACTTTAAGAAAGCTTTAGAAATAATAAATGAAAATTAACAAAATAAAGCCTCTAGTTACTTTTTAATATGAAAGGAGTATTCCTGGTATCCCGAAGAAAGCCTGGGATTTTTTTTCGGTGTCGAAAAGGGACTGATCGCAGATGATGATGAGTTGCATTAGTTTGTCCGGGGCCAGTTGGCGGAACGGTTTATTAGCTTAAATAGTAGCCGGAATGTGTGAAATCTAGTTTGGCGATAATCGATCATTTGGAGATCGGCTATCCACGATCCACGATCGGCAATCGGCGATCTTCCACGGAACGTGAACAGTTGCTGGGCTGCTGAAGTGGCCCAGCAGTTACCACAAATGACTTTTGAATGATGTGTGATTTTTATGGTGCTTATGGGTGTTACAGGAGATCGATCAGGGGGTCTGGACTAGAGGTAATCAGAATGAAACGTTTTTAAATTTGCCAAAAATGTGAAAAGATTTATTTATGATTATCGAGGTTGATATATGTAATAACAAGTAAGAAAATTAAGTTTAATTTAAAGTTAAGTTAGCTGGTCGAAATACGGTCTTATTAATAATGTATCTTTTATGAAAACTTTAATCTAACATAGTGGAATCCACAGGAAAGTGTTTCTAAGAAAATGTGACTAGGAAAATGTTGCTAGGAATATGTTTCTAAGAAAAAGTTGCTGCAAAAATGTTTCTATGTTTCAAATTTCTGTGAACAGCCTCTGCACACCCACACTATGAACAGAATGTTAACAAAGCATCAGTGCTGTTAAATTGTATGAACTGTATGAATGTTAACGAAGCATCAGTGCTGTTAAATTGTATGAACAGAATGTAATCAAAGCATCAATGCAGTTAAATTGTATGAACAGAATGTTAAGTAAGCATCAGTGATGTTAAATTGTAATATTGTGGTTAAGTCTGGCCATAATAATGATAAATAAACAAAATAAAATTATAAAATAAGATCAATTTATTAAAATAAATTTTTAAGAAATGTTTGCCATTTTTACCATGATATTTAGACACAAATGCAATTTGAACATATAAATATATTGCGTAGGCACCTCTGATCTGATCATAAAATTTCGGATCTCTAGTTCTACTAGTTCCTGAGATTTCATGTTGATCAAGAACATATATACTTTATAGAGTCGGAGATTAGTCTCCTGTATACAGTTTCGGTAAGCATTAACTTGTAATAACCAAAAACTTATCCAAGAAAAGCGGAAAACCTTGTGGAATTCCTCCAAGATCGAATGCCTGGCTAACAGCACCCTAACAGCGTTTATTGAAAGGACTTAACAGTTAAGCGGAGACACCTGTGCCGGCAGCAAACCGCAGAACTTTCCGCCTTTGACTTTCTGTGCCTGTGGAAACTAAGTCAATTCCTCTGCCGCCACCGACTATGCCGCGACCGACTATGTACAAAATATATAATTATAATTTGCTACGCACATTGTGTGCTGTTCTAACCACGATCTAAAAAAAGCCCTGGGCTCGCTTTGGTTTGGGTGGGTGCCTGGCCACGCTTCACTGTGCCCATAAATTGCAGCACTTTGGAAAATGTTTAAAGCATTTTTCCACTGAATTTTTCCCATCTATTGCTCGAAACGGAAACGGGCAATTTGCGAAAAAAAATGGGGGATACAAATATGAAAATAATATGAAAAAAGAATGTGCGCAGGCCAGAATGGCAAGCATATATTTACACGACTCTAATATATATGATGCCAGACGATATGTAATGGCGGGGTGGAAATCGGTGCATTGACATTATGCGTTTAGTTACGCACACGCATTCTGCCTGCCGGCATTTATTGCACGCAATGCTCAATTTTGAAGCCTAAACTGGACAATTTAGAGTCTCTCCGAGCTGCTAGAGCTGCTATCGGCTCTAGAGTCTCGGGTCTCAGCTCTGGGGTCTCCAGATATCTCCCCCTATAGATATCTCCCCCTATAGGCAGACATTTATGCGGGGACAGTCCCAAGCAATTTGCTAAATAAGCAGCTTTAGCCTTCGCAATTGTTTTCGCAATGCGTCACTGCCTTTCCGTTTTGGTGTCGCTTTCCAAAAGGCTTTTTAAATGTATATACTTTTTATGTAGACAAATATATGGATGCCAGGTTACACCCTGGGCTCTGGCTCTGGCTCTGGCTGTATTTATAAACTGATTAATTATGTAAAGTGGCTTCCTGTCTTGAGCAAAATATCTGAGAGGTTTCGGTTTCCATTGTCTACCTCTTGCCTTCCATAGATCCATAATTTTTTGGATTTTTTGATTTTTGGCCGGCGGTCACGTCACGTTTTTTCGGGGAGAAGGAGGACAATGGAGGCCATTCCGATCAGTTGATCCACGGCTATTATAAAATCGTTAATAAACGCTTGTCAATTTCCAGCAAAGTGTAGAAAAAACGTTTACAGTCATTAATAATAGCAATTTCATAACTTTGTATGGTAGAAAAGCGAGTTGCCTCTGTTTATGGCTGCCTTGTTTTTTTAAAAAAAAAGCCCTTTGGGCTTTAAAGACAGATCTCAAACCTTTTTCGGTCTCCATATCTCGGTTTCTGATTTTGGATTTTGGACTCTTTCAAGTGCGGCAAACAGTAGCTAGAAAAGCTCGTTTGGGTTTTTTTTTTACAAGAAAGAACCACGACAATGAGATACCCGGTGCTCAAAAGGAGGTTATATTTTATAAATAAATTTTATACAGTCTTTATACTTTTATAAATAATTAAAGATAATTCTGAAAAATAAAACAAACCATTTTTATCTTTATAAAATCTTTAAAATTAAAAGCGGCTAGAATGCACTTCCTAAGCAAATATTTTCTTGTTTAAAATTAATATTTAAATACCTTAACTTATGTAGTTTTAAATTCCCTATTAAGCCACCTGTTTGACTATGTTTTTTTGTTTTTTTTTTTTACCCCCGAGCTGCTGCGCTGCGCACATCATTTTTTTGGTTTTCAAATCTGACTTGGCCAACAAGAAGCAACTCGTTTAACACGTCGCACAGTGGGGTATTGGACCCGAAAAGTGGCGATTAATTCAAAAAACGATTTTTGCGTTTGATACCTTTGAATATATTTTTTTGTTAATACATAAAATTCTGCATTTAACCGTATATACATTTTTCTCCTCAACCTAACAGAGGCTGAGGAATCGGTTGTCAAACTTGCAATATATTTTCGGTGTCTTTAAAAAAGTAATAAAATTCCTTTTTTTTGAACATTTTGAATAATAAAATGGCTTCCTTAAACAAAAATATACGCCAAAACAGTTATGCAATCTCTAAGATAATATATTTAACTATTTTTTAAACATTTTTTTAACATTATAACTTTCAATTTTATAAATAAAATTATTTCAAATATAAAAAATTTGCTAAAAATTCCACATTTTTAAACTTTAGGTAGACAAAAAGTAATGCGCCACGCGGTCCCATGCGATATTTTAAATGAGGTGTTATTCCCTAGATATTCAGCTTAATCGCCTCATTCACACAATTTTGCACAAATTTGCACAAATTTGTTCAAATTCAATTTTAGTGGATATACTGATAGCGCGCACACTACTACGCGGGCGTTGCGCTGCCAGCTGAGTTTCTAAAACTTGCCCAGATCAGTACTGGCGCCAATTAGACTTCTTCAACAAATAGCTACTCATTTAGTGAAGATTAAACAAACAATGATTTCCAAAAAAACCGAAATTAAATAAATAAATAACATCTTACGTAAAAATAAAATTATTTTTTTTAATTAATGGGCAGGACTAAAAATATCAAATGAAAATCCGTTTTTTTGTTTTTTTAGTATTTTTTCTGAACATTTTTCGAGTTTTTATAAAAATTAGTTGTTCAATGTTAATAACATTTTGTAAGATTATTAAGTCATAAATAATACAAAATTAAAAATGATTTTTTTTTTTTAAACTTTGTATTCTTAGTAGAAAATTAAATAAATTAAACTATTTTTTATATGGCAGCTATAAGATATAGTAGTCCGATTCTGATAAAATTTTCCCTTAAAATCTAGAATATTTTAAAACTTCTTATGTAAAAATTTGGTTGCAAAATTCTTAAAAATAAAAAAAAAATTCATACTAAAACAAATTTTGAAACATTATTTTATATTAAAAAAAAAAAAAAATTTNAAAAAAAAAAATTTAATTTAAAAACAAACAACTTTTTTTTACTTAGTTCTGTCATGGCTAACAGAAAAAAAAGTCTCCATCCAAAATATGCCCACCTGATTTGATCGCCACTTTTCGGGTCCAATACCCCACTGTGCTGCGTTGCAAATATCATGACAAAATTATAATACCCTCTGCAAGGGTATAATTAAATAAGCCCGAATTCACAATAGGGTTGAGTTTGTTCTTTTGAAAAGGATAACTACACTGGACTTACTCATTATAATAAATTCTAAAACATTTAAAATGTAATATTTCAAATTTAATAATTTAATATGTCGCCTTTCTTCATTACAAAAAAGTCTGCCACATTTATTAGTCCCTTCTCCGGAATTTACCTGCACATTTCTATGTTTTAATTTTATTTTCGTTTAAATAAAGTTTTTTTATATTTTGATTTTTTTTTAAATAAATGAATAAAAAGAAGTTAACAGTTGAGATCGGCGCAAAGGGATTTCCTATAGTGCAATAATTACTAAATGTACTAAATGTACGTATGTATGTAGTATACGTATTCCTATTTCGAAGGACTTGCTGACTAATCTTATATTTCGTTAAATAAATGGCATTGTAGTTAAGGAAACATTTAAGTATAAATGCTTAATTTATATAAAATGTAATTTGGATAACCTTGCAATTCATTTAACGAAATATAAAATTAACCCCCACGCAAGCCTGAAACCATCCGCTCTAAACCCTTTCTCAGGGATGAGATCACATAGCAAGCCTTTGAGAAGTAGCAACATTCATTAATTTACTGCACTTTTGGAGTTCTCCTGAGGGGTTAGGAACATTTTTTGAATTGCTTTGTTTTGCTGCTGTTTTAATGCGAGTCCACAGTGGAAATTTATGAACTCAAGAAACTGAAATTTCTTCCTCCTCTATTTGGTCCGTCTTCCTTCTGCTGCTTGGTGCACAAGTGTTGCCCAAGAGAGTAAACAAAAGTTTTAAAATTTTTCTGGTCTGTTTCTTTGCTGTTGCTGGTTTGGCAGTAGCTGCTAAATATTTGCCAGTTTCTCATTTAATTTATTTTGCGGCCGGAGAATTTATTGTGGCAGCGCTCGAATGTGAGGCGTCGCACAGTTGCTCGTTTGCTCACAACACGTTGCAAAATTAAAAACGTTTGAATTATTGAAGGCATATACTTAATTTTTTTTATATAAATATGCAAATCTCAAAAAATTGTAATGTATTAAGTTTTTTAAATTACGCTTACAAAAAGGGGCGTAATTAATTCGGTAAACTAAAACTTTTACTTTTTTTACTAAAAAAATATATTTTTCATGGGAATCAATGAATTTAAAAATTCAAATGATTAAACATATTTATTTAATACTCATTCTATAAATAAATAAAAATGAATATAAAAAAAATTTTGAAAAAAAAAATTATTTTTTCCCAACTTTGGTACTGGCCGACTCTACAAAGTGCCAGTTTGGTAGCATGGATTGATATGAACAATTATCAATATCTCGAAATGCGCACAATTGTAGCAATGGTTTTTTTTTGTTGTTAAATATCTCCACTAATTTTTAGTATTGTCTAGAGCTCGGTCAAATATGTTTTTTTTTTTTCAACTAAAAATTAAATAATTTTTTCAAAAAAACTACCTGTCTTAAAAAATCTAAAAAAAAAGAGGCGCAAAAATAAAATTCGCTTTTCTTTTTAATTTAGATTCAAAATTGGTTGTTTGAAACAGAAAAATGATTTGTTTTCTTTAAGCTTAACTACTTAAAAAAAATATATTTAAATCTGCCGACCATCGCGTTTTTTTACTTTTCTTCAAATAAAAAATAAGAAAAATAATAAGAACAATTTTTCAACTTTTAGCAGCGATTATAAAAAAAATTGTGGAAATTATTAAATTTTTGTTTTGATAGCTTGATCAGTTCCTACTTGAATGGCATCAAAAGATTTCTTAATCCAACAACACGAAATTCGACTTTTGCAATGAGTTTTGGGAAATCGAGCCACTGTGCGTCGTCTTATCAAATAATTGCTGGCCAGCAAACGTTGCAACAATTAAGCGGTAAAGCGCTCTATTTCACCTTCCCGAGTTTGACTCGAACACACATATGTGCGATTTGTTGGTTGCCCTTTTTTAAGGTACTTTTTATTACGTACAGTAAGTTCTTGGTAATGAGGATGTAACCTCTACATGCTATTTACCGTAAAAAGTTTTTAAAACGAATTCCATTTACAATTAAGCACTATTGCTTATAATTGTACTTAACTTTGGCATTTTGAAAGTAAATAAAAATTTAAAAAAAATTATTCAGGCGCCACCTTCAATATTTTTGTTCCTTTAGCCTTCAAATTAACTCACATAATTTCAATACCTTAAGGATTTTTTTATTAAACTTAGAAAAACCAAAAAAAATATATATATTTATAAGGGTTTAAAAATTGAAAAACTCTTATAATAGTGTCCACTTTATTTGGGAGATTTCGCCTATTTTCAGCTGGCCCCGCTTGTTGCTCTCAGGACTTTTTTCCGCTTATCTTTATGGACTCGTTTAGTGGCAAACGGAAGAATTATGTCGCATTGTACTACCATTCCTTTTATTATTTAGAGTACACTTTATATTTCATAATCTTTTGGGCCACCCCAATAAATGCTCAGGCCATGAAAATGTCGCAAGCCGCGTGGTGAGGTGTAAAAAATTCGCATGAAATGTATAAAAAATTACTCACGAATTAGTGCGAAACTTGTCTAGTTGATAAGAGTGTGTGATATATAGGGGCGAGCATCTTCTACCTGTGAGGGTCACCTCCAGCCCCACTTGCCCTCCTGGACCCCGAACACCAGACAGCTGGCCATTGCATGACATCGATCATTTTGGACGCGTGTGCCGCTCCGTGGAACCTGCAACCTGATGCCGCCGGCCAAGTTCACCGCAGCTTCGTAGAAACGATCGCGGGAAACGAGAGGAAAGGTGGGGAGGAGCCACACTAAAAATAATATTTGTGATTATATTATCACATTTTGTGTGTATTGTAGAACTTGTAGTTATTGTATTGTACAAAAAGTATCTAAATATGACAGTTAATATAATGCAAATAAATGATAATGACTAAATACCAGCAAAAAAATGTATGTTCATCATTAATGATGTTTTTGAAAATTTGAATTACAACTTTCGAAACATAGCTAGCATCTTAGTTTTTTATGAGTGCATTTTTTGTTTGCATTCCAGCCATCTTGTGGTGCAAGGTGTGTCACATCTCTTTTGTGTCGCACATTTGTCAGAAATTAATCATGTTCTTGTTGTCCCGCATGGCAGTGTGTGTGTGTCCATGATATATTGGGCACGGAGTGAAAGACGGACCCAAGGAAAGGTCCGGGCTGGATGGCTGGATCAGCAGTTGGGGATCCGCTGGGGATTCGAGTGTAAGAAATGCAATTAAATGCGATCGCAAATACACGACTTTGGTGGCGCAATTAATTTTCATTAAACCAAAACGATGAAAAAAAAAACCTTTAAGATAAACCGGATTTCGTCCTGAAACTGAAGCCGAAACTGGGATTTTCCTTTATCTGTAAACACATTTAATTTTAAAAAATATACTAAACATATTTTTCTAGTTTATTTAGCAAAAACCCATTAATATTATTTTTATTCAAAGTTAAAAGTATTTCAATTTACTTTAAGATATCATAAGTTTTCAAGTCAAAGTACCTCTAATGATATATGTATGTATAGCTTAAAATAAATAAAGGATATCTTAATGTTTTATATGTTATTTGAACCCTTCTACTGACTGAACCCAGCACTGACTTGTTTACTATAGTTAATATAGTGTTCTTGCATATCTGCAGGCTTATTTCCATTCCACTGCAATTGATCGCCGACCATGCGACATTAATTGATATTCTTATCGGCAATCGATGACGATTACCCATTGTGCGATTACTTACTTAGTCACATTGCACTGCGTTCGGTTCAATCCACTTTCAATTTGACAGCTGCGACAGACAGGTGACAACCCATAACTCACGATCAACAGACCCGGCTCGATCCGATCCGATCCGATCCGACCCCATCCCATCCCACTCAATCCTCGGGCCCCGTGTCCGCTTCTTTATTTATGCAACCGCCTTACGCGGTGGCGGGGGCGGGGCGCAGGAAAGGGGGAGTGGCAGGGATTAATGCCAGACACGATTCATTGCGATGCCAAGTATTTTGGCTTCGGTGGTCAATGGAACTTTGCGGCAGAAAAAGGAATCCGGAGGAGGGATGTGGTGGTGAAGGGGTTTGGGGCCTGGGGCCTGGGGCCTTGGCGTTCCTTTGGCATAATATAATTGATGATATTGTCTTTTAATTCGCTGGATCTGTCGTGTCTGGCATGGCGATTCAATTGACTCTCTGTATTCGCATTTGCATGCCCGCAGACTTATCGATAAATTGTATCTGGTGTGTTCAACAGATGTTTAGTGACAATCGAGAGCCTGCCTTTTAGGATAATAATATTTAATAATTTGTATTTTTGCAGATAGAAGAACAAAAATCATAAAAATTAATTATCGATTAATTTTATTTGATAGAATCTGCAAAGTTAGTGCAAACTAATATTTTGCCTTCCTTTCTACTAAAAAAAAATGAGTAAAGAAGTAAAGATAACTGAAACGAAAATAAATAAAGATAACTGATTTTGAAGGATATTTCCAACATTTTCTAACTTCAGTTCGGTTACCTTATATTTTTTTTGTTTTCTTTTTTTATTTTGTTTATAACAGTCGCTTTGTTAAGAGTTTGTTGCTAGAGTAATTTTTTGGGATCCACCATTTCGATTTCGGTTGCCTAATCTCCATTCCATGCTACGAAAAAAGGTTTTCCACCTTTCCTGCTTGTCGGGCAAAACAAATTAGAGATTTGAGCGAGTTATTTACGACCCAAAATGGTTGATCTATGATGGGAATTAAGGGTTCAGCTCGCCGCGCATTGGGGGATGACGTCTCGAAGGGGAAGGGCAGGGGAAATGTGGCAGGGATATGTGTCCGCAGTTGAAGTTGGCCAGCTAGTTTTTGGTACCAAAATCACCGCATGGCCAAGAGTCGCCAGGCCGTCATTTATCTTGTTTTGCCGTCTTCTTATGCTGCATCAAAAATTCAACTGCAAACTGCAAACTGCATGTTGCAAGGCGGCCAAATAAATCAGAGCAATTGTCCCGATGCGAGAGAGAGAGACGGACTTCTTGGCGTGGATAGAGACGGCGCGATGTGTCAAGTGTATTTTTGGACCACGACAACTCTTTCGCTTTTGGCATCTTCAGCATTTCTTCGGGGGATTTCCCTCTTCGCCGCTCAACAGGGCAATCCTTAGCGCCAAGATTTATGACACTTTAGTTGGCAGCATCTTGGCGAAATCTTATCGAAAATGCTGCTTTTCTCTGGGCATCAGCCAGCTTGGCAGTGCATATTTTCGGCGTGACCTCAGCCGAAATGAGCTGCGAACTGAAGAGTCACATTTATTGTCACCGATCCGAGAGCCTTCCCTGTCCCTCAATACTTAATGGCCGAAATTAATAGTCTGCCTACCTGTGCGTAACGAGAAGAAGTGAAAACCGAGAGTAAAAGTGACCCAATAACGCGCAATGACTGGGAGAAACAATGATAACAGCCTGAGAAACGGCTAAATGGTAATGGCCTGGCCAAGGTCACCGATTTGACCATATTTTCACCTGCCAATTGTTCAGTATTGTTCCACTGCCTTGCCCTTGGATGAAGGCTGTGTCTAAACAGCCGGGTAACGGTCCTTTATGGTTAGATCCGAGACGCTGGCCCTACTGGTTATCCACGGTTATAATCTACACAATGGAAATACTGATCTTCCATAACTGGAAGGCATTAAGGATGCTAATTTTCCAACAGGTTAGATGAGGTTCAGAGAAACTATTTTTGGATTCTACATTTGAAACCAGAAAATATGGATATACATATATTATGAATTGAATTAATAATATATTCTACATTTCACGTAGAATTAGCGTTCCCTTTTTCTAGCAAAACATTATATAGAAAAACACAAAAGGAAGCTAACTTCGGTAAGCCGAAGTTTATATATTCTTGCAGATAAAATAATGAAATTTAAAATGTATTGCTATATTTAAAATAACAAAATATATATTAAGTTTTAATCCCATATCCCACCTTCACTTCCATTTCTTCTAAACTAATCAGATTTTAAAAAATCGTTGTGTGCAGTTTCAGAGAGTTTCACAATACCTTTCGATCAAGATCTGATCGGACTATCTTAGCTAATTTTCAATTCTACGGCTCTATATAGTAGTCTTCTTGCGCACCACAGTATCAGTGCTCATCGTCACTACGTGTACTACCGTCCTCAGTGATAATATCCTGCAAGGATATAAGGACAAATAGAAAACAAGTTAAAAGGAATTGATTGTGAGCATATTATTATTTAAATATAAATCATAAATTGATCATTAATATCTGTAAATGATTCTTTAAAATAAATTATTATTTGTCCATGTAGTTATCAAAAGATTATTAATATATTAATATATTTTTTATTAAATACAAAAGAATCTCTTCAGAGTCCTGATACACTTACTCAATGCCTGAATTTTTAATCACGTTCCACTTCAGGCCCTGCTGACCTAAGATGTCCAATCCAATGGGAATTAAATATGTGCTATATATAAGGTACCAACCTTTTTATTTTCACTTTAAAGTTATCAACGCTTGGGGCACTTTGAAGTGTGATAAGGACCGAATGGCAGTTGGGAAAAAGGGAAAGTGCCGGATTAGAAACCATTTTGTGGTGCCCGATCCCTCGAGCACCCGAAGATACGTACACGGGAAGAGAAAGGTGCGTATCCTGGTGGAGCAAAAGCAAAAGGCAAACGGCAAAAGGCAAAAGGGATGTGTGGGTGCGAGTGTGTGCGACGCAACATCCATAAGTGTCATGTTCGGGTATCCTCATTCATCCTTCGCATGCACGCACGTTTTTTCGATCCGGTCCTTTCTTTCCCTTTTCGGTTGCTCGGCGCTCGACGTTTGGTGGGTCTGCTGTTGCTGTTGTTGCTTTTTGTTTTATTATGTGCACGAATTTCTATATACAACGTGTGAGTGTGTGCGAACGAAATAAATTCCGTAGCGCTAGAAGCAAAGATTTATTATCAAATTAAATTTCTGACAGAATTTATTGCTTTATCTCTCTCGCCAAACATAGTTCTTTTGCCTTTCGGCAGCCTCCACAACCAACGGGGCCACCAATCCACCGATCCACCCAACCGCCCACAGCCACCCACTGAAATGAATCCGCCGGCAAATGAAGCCCGTCCCCCGAAACCCAGAAGCCCAGAAACCCTCACAGCCAAGTGGTGACCCCGACCTGAGCCTTCTGGGCTTGCCTTACCTTCCAGCCCCCGCCCAACCGTTCCTCTTATTTTCGAGTGTTTTTGTTTACCGAATTTACAGAGAACAAATTTGGACAATATGCGCGCTTTATCCTCGCGTGCTCCCGCACAGTTCCTGCGTTTCCCAAGGATGCGCGCAACATGCGAGTGCCACATTAAGCCTGAAGCTGCAACGCTCCTCCCGCTCCTATTAAAATGATGCATTGCCCGCGGGCATCAGAATTGTGAGCAACAATGGCGAAAAAGCAACAACGTCTTTTCAATTTACAAAATGAGAGAATTTAATTAAAATTTAGTTGGCTGAAAAGTTTATTACATGAAGTGGCGAGTGGGGATTGAAGTTAATTGAAGTTGGTCTATTAATACTTTACATCCTTAATGGGACAATTTTGAGGGATTTTGGCTTAGGGGGGAATTACATATTGAAAAACAATATATATATATGCACGTATATATATTTTATGTATTGCTAGTATAACTCTTTACACTCAAAATAAAGTTAACCCTACATTTGTTTTCCAGAAAGGCTAACCATAAAGAGTAGGGTAACATTTTACTTATATTTTGTACAAAAAGCCCTACAAGTAATGAAAAACTTTCTAAAATCTAGAAAATGATTTCTTAAATTAAGGGCAAATTGTTTTAAATGTAAGGACACATTTTCTTAGATTTAGGACAATTTTTCTTAATTTTAGGGTGAATTTCTAAATTTAAAAAAAGCGTATATTTATAAGGCGTGTGCACACATTTGAAGTTATTTATAGCAACATCATTGTACAGTTTATTTATTTGGGTGTGTATTTTATGGTTTTGACACTGCTGTTTTTTTTTTTTTTTTTTTTTTTTTTAGTGCTAAAGTTTTATTAAGAGACCACTTGAAAAGTCAAATAAACATTAGAAAAACACAAATCTTACCATTTGCGCCAGCCGCGTTTAACGATCAGGCTTAAGAGGCATTTGAGGAAACTTTTTTGAAAATAGGGTTTAATTCATATAATTTAATCACTTTGAACTGATCAGGAGTCAGTCAGTCTCCTCATGGAGATCGACAAATTCACAACCCATTAGCGGAATTATTTAGGGTTATTTACTTTTAATGGTTAGGGTATTAGTTTTTAGGAAATGTATTTCTAAACAATTCTGTTTTATGGAAAGCTTTCCAATATTTCAGAAAATAATTTCTAAGAATAACAAATATTTTTCTAAAGCATAGACAATTTTTCTACTTTCTATGGGGATTTAAGAAAAAATTTCCTTGTTTCTAGAAAAATAATTTTTATATTAATGAAAAATACATTTTTATGGCGATTTTCTTAAATTTTAGAAAGTTATAGAAAATTCATGAAAACATTCCGAGTATTCCCAAAGTTCTAAAAGGGGAACGGCACCCACCTACCATGCGCGATATTTAGCGATCACCCTTAAACTTATCTTGAACCTCTTTATTTTATACATTTTTATTACTCCTCAGACGCCAAGAAAACACACAGACACACACACGGTCGAAATCAGAAAACTATATCAAAGTTAATAGATTTAATTTAAAATTTCGCTGTTTTCCAATGATTTTTATAAATGCCAAGATTCAGCTATTTTATACGATTTCAGAATTACGTTGTTAATTTCATTAAGATCTGACAAATATATCCTATAGCTGGCATAGCATCGATTTGTATAAAAATGTAAAAGTCTATATGTAAAATGTAAAATCTCTAGGTAAAATGAAAATGTACATAATTTGGAGTTTTTTAATTTCACCAAAGGGATCGATTTTCAATAATCCAATTGCTAAAGTTAGCTTCCTTTATGGTTTTTATTTAAATATTCGAGGTTCAGAAAAAGATTACATTTCTATTTACAAAAGAATTTGTTTCGCATTTTTCGGATTTATCTGGCGAGCGCTATAGGTATAGTTTGAAGTCTTTCCTACTACCTCCATTTTGAAAATCTTTAAAAATCCTCTTATAAATATATAAAGCCATACGCCAAGTTTCTTACCTATCTCAAATTTTATGGACACAAATTTGATTCCCTCCAGTATTAAAATCGTGTATTGTATTACTTTTTAAGGGGGTGGAAAAAAAAAGTAATTTGTCAGAAAACTTAAATCTTTTTTAAAAACTTAGTTTAATATTTTTGCCATTATTTCTTTTGTGTTTGGAAACTTAAAGAAAGAGACGCTGTGGCATATACTCCACAAAACCGCTATTTTGTAAAATTTTTTCATAAAAAAAATTGGTGCAACATATTTGATACCACCTTGACCATGACTCAGGATCGAGTCCCAGCCGGACAAATTCTTCCAATATTTATATCATATTTTCCAATATTTTACAAGTCGATCAAGTCGCGTCTCTAGAAAATGACTCTGCTATTTAATTAAGCGGTCAAGGCTTTGTTCCACCTTTCTCAAATGTCATTTAATTTTATCCATTTCACATGTATTTCTAGTATTTTGCAATGCAGAGTTTCTAATTTAAACTATTTAGAAGGTAAAAGCAAATATTTAAAATAACAAAAAACACCTACAATAAAAGCATTGATTAAATTAATTTAATTTTGAACATAGTAAACATTAACATAACGAATACCCTTCTATGGAGTAAGAAACTAAGTTAAAAATGCGCAGAAATCTTTTTTTAAGCAGTCCCTTACTCTCGGCTGGTTAACGTGTTTAACCAAAGGCTCCGCATTCTTTTTGGGTGGGATTGGGAACTAAGCTGCTCATTTGAATTGTGAATTCCGGACATGTTTGGCTGTACCTATTGATTTATCTGCCCCGAGAACATATATTTTCCATTTACGTATGCCCCCGCCATGAATGAAACTTTTGCAATTTCAAATAATCGCCAGCGCCCAATAATGAGGCCGGAGAGTGCGCGTTTGTTGGCCAACACACGCACGCATGGCCAAGAGCGAGCGGGTGGTGCGCCGAGTGGGTGGTGGGAGTTCCGTGTGGGGCGGGGTGGGTTTTTGGGATTCAGTTTGGAACCCGCCGAGGAATGGCAGCATCCGAAGAAGTAACCACACCACAAAGAGGGGAAAAGAAAAACTTTCTTATTGCCAAACTGCCAAACTCAGAAGGCTGCTGCCACTCCCACTTCCACGACCAATTCCATGCCTTCCCCCGAATCTTGGGTCTTGGGGCCTTGAGGAGAAGCAGAAGCAGAAGAAGCCAAGACGACGCGGCGATAGCATGAGGGATTACAGCGCGTGATTTATATGGGATTCCGAAGAAATATGGGCGAAATGTGTCGGCAATTTTTATTGGACATTTTAAAAAGGCGAGTAAGATGTTCCTCCTAATGTTGTTGCTGGCTCCTGGGAATACGGAATATAAGGGACTGCGCCAAAAACACACAGAGAATAAATTGCGTATACAATTTTAATGATAGAAATTAAAGCATTCAAATTAAGATAGAATAACTCCTTGTAATTATTAATATTTCAGGAATCACAATAAATCTGACATTTTTATTAAAAAATTTGCTAACCATAACCTCATATTAAAAATTAAGGTTAATTTATAATTTGAGACATAGTACTAAACCAGTTTTAATTACCCAAAAATATTTACTTTTATCTAATAAAGAACGAACAGAGTGAGTATTTATGTGGTAACTATTGAAAATAGTTTATTCTTTTAGAAAAATTGTATAATTCCGTATATACAGTAATAAATTATGCTTAATTATTATGCTTAATTTCGAGCCAAGAATGTTGGACAGTACCTAAGGCCTTTTAAGCCACAAGACATTTTATATAAAGATTTTTGTTCTAACGATTTTTTAGTGTAGCTGCTGCAGAGAGAGCAGGGAACTCGAGCGGTGGGCGGACGTTGGAAAACCCTGGCCGCACACATTTTCCGCGGCAGCTGCTCCCTGAGAAATTTTCCCCACTTGATTTCGTGCGTAGTTAGTAAGGAAGTCGCGTTCATTCGTTCGCAGCTCTAACGAGCCCGGCGAATATTTATGATCAGCCTGAGCACACCGCCCCTTCAGCCTCCTCGGCCACTCCGTGCGCCCCATGAAAGAACAACAATAACAAGTTCGGGGAGCTGGTCCGGCCAAAAGTTTACTGAACAGCTTCTTTGGCATTTTCAGCGGTTTTGCATTAATTTAAATTTTGAATGCAAATGAGCCAATTTCCCTGAGTGCAGAGTAGTGAGCATAGGTCGGGCAACCCTTCAAAGGACGTGGCCAACCAATTGCCGGCTTGACAAATTGCACAAGGCCTACGAGGATATATCCCATAGATATATCTTCCTTACATTTCACCCTCCGATCGCTGAGAGTGTGACTTGGTTTCAGCCTCTGCACTTGTTAATGCGACACTTAATTTAATCGCGTGATGGTGGCGCGGAATTGTTTAAATAAATATTTTCGGCTGTCCTTGAAAGTATATGCAACCCAGGGCACGTTGTAATGGAAATGAATTAGCCAAGTTCTCTCTTTGTCGACTCGCAGCGTGGACTGCGAGTATTGCCTTCCCTATAGAATTTTTAAATTAGTGGGCGCCCCTCTATGGGACACATTAAATAATTTATATCCGCCAATGTGTGAATTAACGAGCAAAAGTCTGCCTGAGTTTATGATTATAAATGAACTGTGATGGTCGCAAAATGTTTTACTAACCAGGCTGTTAAATAAATATGCAGGAATCATGCATTTTAACCGAAATTCTTAATTCGATATTCCGATATTATTTCTTTGTACTTATTTTTTATAAAACCTCTGTGTATTTGACTTACCATTAAATGGTTTACTTATGTTGTATTACAAAAAAATTTAATTATAACAAAGTTAATACTAAATGTAACGGCTAATAGCTACATTTAGTTTCTTTCTAGTTCTTTACTCTAGTTTTTTTAAGGGAAATATACATCATTTTGTGGGTTTTTTGGTGTAAACTATTTTTCTTGTTTCTTTCCCGCCTCTGACAAATTCACAAATTATGGGAATACTTGAGAAAACTTTGCGAAACCAAATAGTTACGCACAGAAACCCTTTTCTTGGCTCCCTAAATCAAAAAAGCTTGTAGACCACAAGCTGAGCTGAGCTCGGAAAAGCTAGACTCAGCTGAGACTGAGCAAAGAGGAAAAACTATTGGCGTCATCGTGTTGTCGTTGGCGAAGCATTCATCTTCCTCGCGCCGGAAGCGACAGTGGAAAACTCAGCAGCAGTAGAAACCTCGGGAGCGGCAAGCAAAAGAAAAATCAGCAAAAAGGCCAACAGCATACGCAGGAAAAAAATATATATCCCAAATTACCAAAAATTACTCAGTAACTGATCTTATACAATTGTCTTGTTAATTAAGAACGATTTCGGCTTTCGCTTAAGACATTTTCGAGAAATGCAAAATCTATCAATTGCGATTCCACAAATACCAAATATAACATTCCAAGTTACAAGTTTTCTACAAAGTAAAAACGCCTAAAACAAATTTGGGGTGTTATTTCATGTTTAAAAGTGGGGACTTGTTTCATTTGAAATACGTCCATACATTTTGGAACCTTTTTTCGTTGTTACATTTTGGGGACTTTGTTCCTGGAGACTTATTTCCCCTTTTCCATTTCACCCATATCATTTTATTGAATTATAATAAAAGGGGTTATATGGATTGAAGATATTTTTAATGATAATTTTTTCAAATATTAATATAAAAACTCAGATTAAATGGATATTTTGTCAATACTATTAATTTCCATTATATAATATTAAAATTATTATATCGATTTTAGGTATTAAATATATTTTAGCTGAAAATGGATCTCTTTAATTTTTCATTTTGTCAATGAAGAACTAATATCTTTTTTATCTGATTTGTGTTATTTTAAGTTATGTTTATGTTAAGAAAGTGAAATAAAAACGTAATAACTTCTCCTAATTTTTTTTAAACAAACTCAATAAATATGGATTTTTTAAAATCTTGTTCTTACAAATGAACTTTAAAATGAATCGATCCTAAAAATATTTAAACAACTCCCGTGTACAGCCATGAGAGGTATGAGCAAGAGTGGACACAGGATGTTTTTCGCCCCGCCTGGAAATTTAAATAAAAAACGAATTTCTCATTTCGCTGCAGTTGCGGCTTGTTTGCAGATTGAATGGAGTGCTTCCGACATCCGGCTGCACTTCTTTTTCCTTTTTTGCCAGCGCTGCACTTTCGTCTTGAGATCTGCAATGGCGCTGCGAAAAACTTGACTAACCAATCTTCTCCTTCGGCTGCTGTGTCTCGCTTACTTTGACTCACATGTGACCCGGCCAAGTTTCGCCCATTCCTCAACTTTTTGTGGACGCCTTCTTTGGCGTTTGGTGGGGCGAGCGGTGCAGCAGCTCTGGATGCAGCCGAGATGGGAAGGACGATACACAAAGGCCCGCAGGATTCGCCTTGAAGGCTCTGACCGAACCGCAGACACTTTGTCTGGCTGCCGGCCATAAATCTAAGGTCCGCGTCCTGTCCTCCGCCATCCTGCTCCGCTCTCCGCTGCTGCAGCACCTCCTGCTGGTGGAGCCGGGGATATAGAAAATGAAATAATTTTTGAAACATCAAAGTGTTGCGCGTTTACAGCGCGCCAGCTGAGAGTAATGACTTTGTATCTGCTGTTTTTTTTGGGGGAGGTGGACGGACTACTGTTTTTCATCCATCACCAGCTGTCGGGTGCTTAAGCATTAAAGCTGAGTCGTTTTGAGTCCAACAGGAAGTAGCTTAGCAGACGAAACGGAAACGTATACTCACTGATCGCATATCCCGGCTACCGCTGGTCAACACCTTATCCTCAGGTTCTGTCAAAAACCCCATCCGAGCGACTCCGTCCGACAGCTGGCGCCTGGTATCCTTGGTGTCGTTGGCCCGGGGCCAGGGACATGGCGCAGGATGCGCTCTTAATTTATGGCATCGAACTTTTATTGGGCAAATTTCGGTTCATCTCCATGCGTGTATTAAGACTAATGGCCGAGGTCTGCCGGAAGTCCTTCATTGACAAAGACAGTAACGGAGGATATTCCGAAGACAACATCTCTGGCCTACGTATGTAAGTTCTCTTGTGTGAGAGAGCGAGTGTGTGGGGAAAAAATACTGCAGAATTGCGACAAGACATTTCTCATTGCATATCTTTAGGCTTTCATCGAAAGATCGCAGCATTTATGGTAACCATTAATAAATATTTATTTCAATTATTCTTTCGAGCGAAATGTGATTATATTTTTAAAAGTGTATACCGGGAGGGAACCGTTTCGGAACAAAAATAAAGCCAGAGCGTTTTATTTTAAATTTACATATTTAATCGCTAACAAAAGAATAAACGAGCTTCAACGAATATCGTATTTTAACAATTATGCAACTTCATTAAATTGTCGCATTTATCATGGCTGAGTTCTTTGAAAATTGGAAATGGCAAACGGAATCGCGCAATCCGAGCGGATAAAAATCGTGGTCAGAGTAAAGCAGTTATTCGACTAGTAAAGTTCCTCCTTCTGACAAAATATTCAAAATATGTAGATATACCAACCAATACTTAATAATTCAAAATCACAATTGGCAATATTTGTGTGAAGATCGTAAAACATTTTCACATTTTCAACAGCATACTTTTGGATGCTACCACTTTCCCAACACTTTACTAATACCAAATGAATATATTTATGTTAAACTTCTGCTGTTTAATAAAAATACCAATACTTTGACTTTAATATTAATATTAATATAAGTTAAACTAAAATCTAGGCCTTCTTTTCCATATGTTCCGAAAGAAGTTAACGTTTCGCTCAGTGCTCAACCCCAAATGAAAAGAGAGCGAATGGTCGAGAGGATCGGTGGAAATAGTGACCGCTTGGTGTTGGCATTGCCAGTGCGTTTATGGTTTGATGATTTACAGTCACGCCCATAAATACTCGCACGGCCAGTGTGCACATTATTCGCGATTTATGCCGCTTCGTTCATAACTCATGCAACAGCACATGTAAAATTTATGCAATTATTAATTTAACACGCCTGCAACTCTGGCGCGCCCCCACAGCTGACCTCCATTGTGTGGACAACACACCCCCGTCTGTTATTTCGATCCGATTTTGTTTGGACGGAGCTTATCAATGGCAAAAAAAGCAAACGTACATCTAATCTGAACCGACTAAACGTTTTACGACTGAAAATACCGACGGACGTTGTGATGTGTTCCAATCTGTTCCAGGAATTCTAGAATTATTGCACATGGGTTACACAATTTTAGCTACTATACAAAAATTAAAAGGCAGTACAATAAGCAGATATTTATAGAGACTGTGTGAATATACATACTCTTATTTGATATTCCGTCTTCTTGTTTCCAGATTAACAAGTAAGTTACTAATTGAAAAAAATGTTAGCCTAATTGAATCATTTTAAAAAATATCTTTTGGAGTTGGCTTTAATTTACTAATAAATTAAAACTATTTTATGAACTAGTCAAGGATATTAATAGAAAATAAATAATTCACAACGAGCATCTACAGAGAGAGGAACATCACACTACTACTAAGGGTTACGTTACGGTTACGGCGTTGGTCCACTTCCACTAGCAGTGGACTGCCATAATTTACTCGACGAGCAAAAACACTCACGGAAAATAATAAATGTCCAATATGTTAGCCCGTCCTGGCAACACATAACGGAGCCAAAAGATGGCAACACCCAGGACACCCGCACACTGCCTGCACAAAATCGACATCAGTGACAGCAGCAGTAGCAACAACAAAGGCTAAAAAGCAACAAAGCCCAAAAAGCCAGACCTTGAATACCCTAGAATAGGGGCGGTTGACTTTTCCATTACAAAATAGTATGATGTTTGGTAATTTAAATGATTATATTTATTTACATTAAAAAACAACGAATAATATTTAAAATATGTACAATTAAGTGTTTTAAAATGTCTGTGCTTTAAGTACAGCGGTAACGTCCTGTTTGCAATTTGAAACAAAGATATTTGCATTGTTAGCTCTTTAAAAGCTTATCTGTTACTGGATTTATACACACAGATGAGATGGCAGATCTGCAAAGTTAGTACATATATTCAGCGTTTATAGAAGCGGAGTTCGGGTGATAGCGCCACACCAAATCAAGTTTTAAGTTTGGCCTATATTAAACCAATTATTATTTATTTGACTGACATTCCATCTGTCAATATGAATGAATGAATAAACCCAGTCATGAGTTCGAAGGTGTTTAAAAACCTAGTATTACTTAAGCATTACTTAAGCATTAAGTAAAAATGTATTCATTTAAGTAAAATAGTTCCGAAAAGGCAAGGAAATATACTATGGTTTTCCAAATCAGTATCCAAAATAAATACTAAAAAAAAAAAAGTAGAAAACTGCAGTACCCCATGAAAGGGTGTGGATATAAACCATGTTTATTCGGCATGTGTGAAGCGGAGGATGATATAAAAAGTGGGGGAAGCCAGGCCCACGTGTGGGTGGTGTCCGCGGGGTGACGGGGACGGAAGCTGGGGCCAGGCCACCTGCTAGGCTCGAGTGCATGGAGTGAAGTTCCATTGCGAACATGGGCAGCATGTCGCTCCATTAATTTGCCATAAAACAGAAGTGGACTAAAATTTGTTTGTCGTTGTTATTGTCCAAGCAAAAAATTACAAATGGTTTGGATCCAGGAAGGCTAACGCCGACGGGGAGCGGCTGGGGCTGGTCGCTGGGTAGGTGCCAGAGGCGGAAGGGAACTAGTTGTGGGGTCAAAGCTAAGGTCTGCTTATTTATGGCGCAACCACTTTTGATGTCCTGTTAAATGTCCGCAATGACACATTGAGGACATCCTCTATTTGTACTACACGCCCGACATCGAAGCACATTAGCGGGGTGTTGCGATCTGCCTTTCATTCCCTTATGAATGTGTCCAGCCAACGGATCGTTGGCGAGATCTGATTATAATGACCATAAACAATTACTGTTCGTAATGGATGGAGATTTTTCAATACTGATTTTGAAATAACAAGGCATTAGTGGATCTGAAAATGAAGTAATTAAATCAATAAAATGATGCTTACTAGATTATAATTCATGTGCAGTCCGGTAACATCCCGATTTTGAGGACATAATTCCAGCATTTAAATTGTAATTAAATTTAACTAAATTAAATTCTAAGAGTTCATAGATCCTAATATACTTACTGAGCTCGCTTGACCAAATATCAGGCGCCAAAATTAAAGACACTGTTAGGACTTCTATAAGTAGTGTAAGATCTGAAAATTTCATAATCGAAGAATATTATGTATGCATGAATGTCGGGCTAAGGCACTGAATGCTGTAATTAGCTGGTATTTCAAATGATTAAATAATTTTAAATAATTTTATTACGGCAAAATATGCAATTTGTGAGAATCTTGAAAGAGGAAAATATTGGATTTATCAAGACCCCACATTAATTTAGGCAATAGGTCCAATCGGTCACAGTATTTGGCGTTCCAAAAGACTGGTGGCATTATATATGGGTAGATAGATTCTTGATTCCATTCTAGTGTCGAGCTAATATTGGATCGACCCCTCCATATATTACAAAAGCGCTAGGCTATTTGACTTTTGTAGAGCCGTTGGCCGCATCTGGAAATAAACAGAACTGCGAGCCCCATCGGTTAGAGCTTTCGGTCTTGACCTACAAACAACCTAGCGTAGTCCGTCAGTGTTTTATTTACTTTTATTTTAAAACAAACTCATTGCCCCGTGTGTAGGCTCTAGACGTATACTATTAAAGCAAAGCCCACGCTGATTTGTGACACCTTATCAGGGCCCGCGGTGGTATACAATTTTAATTGACGCTTTTTTTTACTATGTCGTGCGAAACAGAGCTAATCTATATACTATAGTTGGCTGGGCTTCAATCACCTCGATATGACATTCAAACAGGCCTCTGGCAATACAGAGAGCCCGGTGAATTTCCGATCTGTTTGCCAACAAAACTCAGCTAAAGAAATGGGTTCACTAACAGCAAGCACTGCTACTTGATTTATGAATATACACCATCTAAAGTCTTAAAGACTTTTATGAATAAAAAAAAATAATAAGAAAAAAATTTTATGAAAATACAAACTTAGCGTCTTATCTAAAGTCCTAATAACTTTTATGAATAAAAAAAAGAATAAGAAAAAAATTTATGAAAATATATTCTATATATTATAGTAAAAATCTTGAATAGAACTGTCAGTGTATTCATTAAACTAATGTATATCCGAAATAAAAATGTTTTTATAAAACTTAGCGTCTGATTTTTAAAAAGATTTCATTTGGATTTGTATACCTTGTTTTTTGGGTTTATAAGAAAGGTTAAATCTCCCGGATCTTTAAACGGACGGACATATAATGGTCATTTATGATTGGGTTTCAGTCACCCCAATAAAATGACATCGCAAACTTACCCGGAGATGGCGAAGAAAGTCCGATAGGCTTCGGCTGAAGTGGTCGCAGTCGTCATCAGAGTCCTTGGTAAGCTCCTTGAGCCGCTTCATCTTCTTAGCACACTCCTCGGAGCCGCCAAGGATCTTGATATTCTTGGTTTCCTGCTTCTCCCGCAATAGATCACGCGGCGATTTTTTTGGGTCTGAGCAGGCGGGCGAGCCACCTCTAATTTCAGTAAGATCCTTTGTATCCTTGGCGAAGAGCTCGAGTGTGGCCGGCTGCATATTCACAGGAGCCTCATTGTCGGGTTTGAGTTCTCGTTCCTCCTCCTGGATTTTATTTCTCAACTCGCTGACCAATCTCGGCGGGACTGGGAACGTGCAGCTGGCACTCAGCTGTCGCCGAACCGTATAGGTGGACATGTCGCGCTTGCCTCCACTCTTACCGCTCCTGCCCAGGATCTTGTCGAAGAGTTTTTTGATGAGACCCTTCTCAGCTGGCGCCTGCGCCGCCGTTGCTGACCCCGGGATCTCCGTCGTTGACGCTGACGGCATTCCCGCCGAAACTTTGTCCAGCAACTTCATGGACAGTTCGCCGTCATCAAGTTGTGGCTTCTCCTTTCTCACTGGCTTTTCCGCATCCGGGGCCTTTTCATCCTCCTTGCTTTTGCTTTCGTCCTTCGCCTGGGGTGGCGCCACCTTGGTTTCGTCTTTCGCCTGGGGTGGCGCCACCTTGGTTTCGTCCTTCGCCTGCGGTGGCGCCCTGGTTTCGTCCTTCGCCTGCGGTGGCGCCCTGGATTCGTCCCTCCTACTTCCTGATCTGACCTCTGGGGCTTCTAGGCCGGGATTCAAGTCCTCGCTTTCGTCCACCTCGGTCATCATCGTTTCCACCGGGCTTGGGCCGGATACCTCATTCGAAACTGGATCGTAGAGATCCCCAGGTAGCATTGATGTTGTTTCTGTCTTGAGTTTATCCTTCTGATCCCTTTCGTTCAGGGTACTGATAGCTTCGTCGGCTGCGGACTTTTCCTTTTTAGTTGTTACTTTTTTGGTGGCATCAGGTTCTTTGGCAGACTTTATAAAGGACGAAGCCTTTTCGGCCAAATCAAAACCTGATTGCTCAAAGCTCTCATCCTTTTGGCTCTTTTTTAACAGAACCTCATCCTTATTACCGCCTTGGATGTTTAATTCATTGTCGGAATTGTCCTTTTTCGGAGATTCGGTATCCTCCTTTGCGACGATTGACTTCTCGAACTTGGTCAACTTTAAGCCTGCTTGAGTTTGATACATTTTTAACGTTTCATTTGGGGATGCATCTCCCGTCTTTTCTGATCCTGATGCTGACATGACCAGAACATCCGCCTGACTGCTCTTCGTGGACTCTAGCACAGTCGTCCCAGGATCCTGGCTGCGACTGAATCCATCGAAAGTCTCGAAAAACTCCTGGACTCTGCCCTCTTCAGTCTTAGTTAGATCTCCACTGCAATCTTTCGTAAACATTGCTACGATTTCCTCTGTGGTTTCGCGAGGAGTGTTCTCTTGAACAATATTGAGGATCTCCCCGGACTTGGATGTATTAGCAGCGATTACCTTTGCGTCTGCTGCAGGATGCTGTTTTAGGATAAACTCTAGGGGCTTTGTGGAGGCTCCTGTCGCATCGAAGTGAGCATCCTTATTAGAGGCCAGCTCGGAGGGAGGTAACGGTTTCCTCGATTGCCTGAACGCAGTGGGTGCTTCGTCCTTTGCCACTATCTTCAGGGGCAATGTTTGTCCAGGGCTAACCTTCTTAGTCATAGTTGTGGAAAACCCAGCTTCAGAGGGGGCTCCTGGGGTCTCTGCAGCATCAGAGTTCTTAGGAACCAATGCATTATTTTTCTCCACAGTAGTCCCAACAGGCTTCTCAGCATTGGGTGCTGAAATCGGAATTTTAGGACATTGTCTATCGGTAGGGGCACTGACTTCGTTTTCGTTGTCGAGGCCGAAAGCAGCCTTTTCCGCCATGTAGTGTCGCTTAAACTTGTCCACCCACTGGTCAATTATCTCGCTGTCCACCACATCTTCCTTGATTGTTTCAGATCTCTTAAGCACTGGATCTTTATCTGACATCTGACCGTATTGACTGCCATATCCGTCTTTGGCGCTGCTGTAGACGAGCGTCTCGGACTCCGCTTCTTGGCCGCCGATCTTGCCTTCCCCAAGAAGGCGAAAACTGGAGCTTTGACACCCAGAACTGCCGAACGGGTCAACAGCCTTTGGAAGAGAGTCCGCATTACTTGAGAGGGACTTGGATGAGGAGGGCGATGTCAGCGGATCGGCCTGGAGGATATCACTCGTAGCCTGGTACTTTTGAGGCTTGGACTCATCTTTTTTGTCAGCTTGCAAGCAATCTTGGGACTTGGGCTCCGCTTTGGTTGAATGGGAAGCTGGACTTTTCGGCTCATCCTTGGAATCGGTTTGGCCTTGTGTGACCTCAGACTTGGAGATATTTGGCAAAGAGCCCTGTGATGATTTAATTGAAGTCAAGTCTTGATTCCTGGCACCTTCTTTAAATTCATTTACGATCGTTGTCAGGGAATTGAGCTCAGATTCAATTGAAAGAATAGAGGACTTTTTGGACTGGAGATCGGACTTCTTTGGAGACGGGGGTTGATACTTGGGGTCATCTATGAACTCAATTATGGGAGAGGCGGGCCTCTCTTTAGGCAATGAGTTCTCCGATTTTGGTTCAGACTCTGTTGGGAATGGGGAATGGGGCTAAGGACTTGAGCAACCTGACATTTTTCTAGCATTTCTTACCTTTTGTGTCTGTACCCTTGGCCGCCTTACCTCCGAGCTCCGAGTCGGAGCTGCAAATGATGGTGTGCGGTTGCGGAGGCGGCGGCTTAACCTCAATGGGCGTGCGATTCGGCTGAGCCTCCAAGGGTAGGCCCGGCCTGACCTCGTGGGGCGACTCCGTACGCTTCTCCCCAGGTACATCTTGAGGGTCGGGCGGCGCAGCTTTCACCTCCGATCCGGCACAGCCCTTGTCCGGCTGACACGCCGGGATAGACTTTAACTGGTGCTGTTGATCTCGGCCATTCTCACTGCCAGAGGAGCTGTTGTGAGTCCGACGCCGATGATGCGGTGTTGCCAACGACTGGCGGAGGTCGAGGGGGCTATAGGGTATGCGCAGGAAGCGGAGGCAGTAGGTAGTCCGGCGACAGGCCGCGATACTTCCGTTTACAATGCCGGCCATCTTAGCTCTGCTATGGAGAGGTCGAACCAGCGGAAACTCAAGGAAACAAGAAATTTGGTTTATTGGAGAAACTACGAGTCGAAAAGTTAGATTTTGAGCATGGCCAAGACTGTAGTATCTTGATTGATGCTGAGAAATGAGAAAAACAGTGTTTTCGAGGCTATGTTTGTTCACTACATTTTACTATTTATTCAAAATTTGACTGGGTTGTTGGTGTTCCTGGGCTGCACATGGATCATCACCTTGATGGCGCCTCCCAGTCCCTTTCGAGAGGTTTCGAAGGCCTTCGCCGTGTCCTTGATGTCGAAGTGGTGGGTAACCAGTCGCTTCACATTCACCTTTCCAGAGGCCACCAGGGCCAGTGCAGCCGCGTAGCTATAGAAATGATAAAGATACAGATAAGGTAAAGTTGTGAAAAGGAAAACTTCCCTCTTACTCGTTGCAGTAGCGGAATACTCCTCGGACGTCCACTTCGCGGGCCAGGGCGTTGATCAGAGGCAGCTTGACTTCAGGGGCTCCCATGCCCACAATCACCACGACTCCACCAGAACGAGTGGCCTGCAAGACGTAAACGGAGTTCATTTCCCCAGTTCGAGGTGTTGCAGAGGCTGACTTACAAAGATGGCCAAGCGAGCACTGCTCTCCGCACCACAGCAATCGATCGAATGGTCCGGCACGGCACTCATCGTCTTGCGGACGAGCTCCGCCGTCTCCTCGGCGGTTTGGTCACGTGTCAGCAGGACCGTGTGGGTGGCACCCAGCTCCTTGGCCACGTCCAGGCGCTGCTGCACCAGGTCTGTAATGAGGATCTCAGAGGCACCCATGGATTGCGCCACCTGCAATTTCAGCGTTGGTTAGCTTCCTTATATGATCGTATGTTGTCATTAATTATGACCTAAGACTAGCTTAAATAAAACTTTAAATTAATAATATAATTTGTAACTTAACAAAGCCTATTTAAGGAATTGAAGTCGTATCAATCTCCACTTTATTTTTGCTTAGTTCGGTCCCAATGTTGCTTAGGACATTATATATGCATGCATGTAAGCGGAGTTATTAGCTCAGCTCGATTTTATTATTATGTAAATTTAGATTAAGTAGTATAGTATAAGATATTGAAAGACTAAAAGATTTCTTTTTAGTTTTCGGCATTTTTCTGCGTCGTTTTTATTATTATTATGCTGCTGTACTGCCACTTTTAGCTGCTTTTCTACTGCATTACTGCTTATGTTCTGATGTTTTTCTGCTGTCTTATTATGCTCTGCTGGTACTCTACTGGTACTCTACTGTAGTATATGGGTATGTATATCTGCTGGTATACTGCTGTTACTCTGCCTTTCTTCTACACAGTCTTACATGTATATTACTTATACTAATATTATTAACAAAATATTTTTGTGTATTCCCGCCATTAGACTCACCAGCAGAGTGACCAGGCCAATGGGTCCCGCTCCCAGGATGAGCACCTTGGAGCCCAGACTGACGCCCGCTCGCCGGCAGGCGTGCACTCCCACTGACAGCGGCTCCAGCAGGGCGCCCTCCTCCATGGAGACGTGATCGGGGAGCTTGAAGCAGAAGTCCGCCGCGTGCCTGTAGTAGCGGGTGAGGTTGCCGTCGTAGGGGGGCGTGGCGCAGAAGACCATGTCGGCGCACAGGTTGTACTGGCCGCCCTTGCAGTGGGCGCAGTAGCGGCAGGGCACACCCGGCTCGATGGCCACACGGTCGCCCACCTTCAGGTGTGTCACCTTCTTGCCCAGCTTGGCGACCACTCCGGCGGCCTCGTGGCCTATCACCATGGGCTTGGTCAGCACAAAGTCGCCAATACGTCCGTGCGCCAGGTAGTGGACATCAGATCCGCAAATACCGACACTGTCCATGGCCAGGAGAACCTCTATAGGGTAGGAAATATAACCAGTGGTTGTTAATAGCGGTAAGATAATTTAATCACAAAAAACTAAAATCGCATTTAAAAACACAATTTAACCTGCAATAAAAGCATATTTACACACTGATAGAAAAAATAAAATCTCCTTTTAAGGATTTATGTATTCTTAAATTAAATCTTAATATAATACCAAAAATTAAAAAAAATTTTTTTTTAATTTAGCAGGTTATTGTTATGAACAAAATGAACTTCATTTAAGACATTCCCCAATTTTAAAATTAACGCTTAAATTATACCAAAAATTCTTAAAATGTGAATTTTCAATTTTTTTTTTTTCTACCATCACATGTATAATTCCCAACTGTTTCTGGCAACTGCTGACTATAATAGTAACTTATTTGTGGTGAAATGTTTTCTTTAAGTAGAGACAATACCGTAGCATATGAAGTCCCACTGATGTAAGACACTAGCTTTTGGCAAATAGACGATAATTTTGGTAGCAATTATAAAGTGCAATTATTGCTAGATGAATGATATATGAAAATAATATTATTAAATTTTAATTCCAGATAAAATCACAAGTAATTCTAAAACCAATCCAGAACTGTTTTATTTAATTAAGGAATAAAAGAAATTTAATATGGGAATGTGGGTAATGTTTTTAGATTTTGTCGACTTATTTCAAACATTTGTCTTCTTCTTTGTGGTATGAAATAAAATAAAAAAATTCTCTAATATAGAATGTACAAAATCTTGAACCTAGAAAAATGTTGTTAAAATAAGAACAAACATATTTTTTTTACGTATAATAAAATAATATTTAATCATTATATGATAATTCAAAATTAGTTTATACGTGAAATATTTTGGTGTCATACCATTTTTTTTTATTATTTAAGCACGTTTTTTTAAACATATATTTAAAAATGAAGAAAAAGTGTAGTTTTTATTTTCCGATCGCTCACACAGTGCAAAATATCCTGTTATTTGATGTGGAAAAACATGAAAAATATTGTTATATTTGAAAATACTAGTTATAATTAAAAAAAAAAACACAAAAACACTGAAAAAACAAATTACATTTAAACACTACACACTCATTTTTCTTAAAATTGCCTTCATTTTTTATAAGAAACTTTTTTTAAAAACAAAATCTTAAAAAGGTGTTTTTTTTTTAAATTAATAATTATTTCCACAAAAAGCGGTCGTTCAGCCCATAGTGCTTCGGTTGGAATTTGTGAGTTGGCTACACTTCTATCGGTAAATGACAAGGTCATGTAAATTTGACCTTGAAGCGATCTATACGAGACTCTTGCTTACTAAATTGGTATAAAATTACATCAAAATAGTGCGGCGTTGTTAACGTTTATTTTTAAATGAGGCAACAAAAGGTGGTTGGTAAAATCATTGTTTAAATTTAAGAAATAAGTTTCAAAGTCACGTCATTTGGGTTTTAATGATACTTTCTTAGTAGCAAAACCACATTTATGCATATACTTTAACTATTTAAATCTAGTTATGCTTACCATCATCGGCTATTTCCGGTATAGGGCGTTGTTCCTATCGTCAAGATGGCATTATTTGATTATTAGACTTGCTAATTATTTAACTTTGTCGGCTTACCAAGCGCATATCCTCGATGCCATGTAGCACTGCCGTCAGATTATCCTTGGCCATTTTTTTGTAGTGTTTAAATCTAATGTGCCGCCCAAGAACCACTCGCTCGGAAAGCCGACTTGTAACTGCTTCAAGCACCCTAAACGATCCAGTACGGGACCTATAAGTCGTTATCAGTCAATAACACTTGGGTGGGTTAGTGTGCAAGTGTGACGTCGGAGTCAGGGATAGTGATAGTGAGTATTTAATCGACACCACACCCCCGCCTTCGCTTATGGTCAAGTGTTATCACCTCACTCGAGCACAGCTGGTGGGCTGCCCCAATAAGTTTGTTTTCATTTATATTTTAGGTCATATTAGTCAAGAAGATTGTGATGTGTCTATTAACACCAACCCACCTAAGAATGTATGTAACTATAGGGGAAATTAAACATGAAAAGACAGCCGAGTATTTCAATAAATGTTATTTTTAGAAATGTATTCGAGAATAACAGATCTGAAGATGAGACTAACCTTTGGCAGCAATATTAATCTTTTAGAATGTTTTGAAAAGGTAGAAGTCATGCTGCCTATATAATAAAGGAACACTTATTCGATCTAAAACTACCTTATTTGTGCAGATGAATACTCAGAATAAATTCTGCAGACATGCTCCAACCCATAAGCGTTGCACAGTGGGATAAAAACTAAATATATAAACTGAATTTTTAAAATTATCTCCAAGGGTATATAAACTTCGGCTTAGCGAACTTAGTTTCCTTTATTTTTCAGGTGTAAAGTAAGTTTTGACCTAACTGTGTGGCGCTATTAATATTTGATTTTAGATTTTAGTTTATTTGATTTTTTTAGCTTATACCAAGGCCGCTTTAACAATTCACTATTAACAAGCTCACTATTACATATATTCACACACTCGTTAATTCTATTAATGGGACGACTTACATAAGCCTGGACATCATCGGCGTACATGTGAACATCACTATTTGAAAACACTCAGGGAAGATCATTGACTTACAGAGTGAACAATAAAAGTGTAAGCGCTATACCTTGGAGTACACCACGTTTAAGAACTACAAAAGAAGACGAAACATTTGACATTACAATAGATTTGACAATTTTGTAAATATGACTTCATAAGTTTGACAACAGTTGCTGATAAATTAAACTGAGTTTTAAATTTGGAAAGCAAAACCATGATACAATTATAGCCATATCGCGCACAAAACCTCAAGATTAACAGCCTATTTACACTAACATGAGTTACCTATCGATATCGGAGTTAGCTCCACAACGCACAATGAACGTTTTTACCGGACAATCTCGAGGTATGGCGTTTCAAAGCTGTACAAAATGATCAGCAAATTAAACAACTACGAAGGTTTAATATTATCAGCCATAGAGCAATAGAAGGACACCATGTTAAGGATCATGGATGTGATGGGGATGTCGGTAGAACCCTTCGAGGAGTTGCAAATCTTTGGAGCCTTGTAAATAATAGTCAGCGAATTCATTTAGGATTCTTATTACACTGGTCGCCAAAAAAATCTCGCCGAATAAACGGTGTTGATTCTGAAAGATCTTAACCATCTTAACCAGAAACTTAAAAGCTTCCCTCAAATACCACTTTGGAAAAAATGGCGGTCAAAGTATCTTTTAGAATCAATAGCGCTTATTTGCTGGGTAGAAAAAAGTTAGATTTTTGTCAACCTGTATTATTATTTAATAACTAGGGGGTCACGTCACCCAGCTCAGCATTTGGAGCCCAGTCCCGTTGTCTATGATATTAAAGTCAGTCAACTTCCCATGACCTGGCAGACACGTTAGCTAGAATTCAGTATTCGATCTCGGTTAGGACCAAACACATGTTTGTCTCCTGAATTATTTCTTCAAAATTCTTTTTTAAATTTATTATTCCAAATTTTCTGTACTATTTCGGATTCCAAATTTTTTTCTTGACAAAATGTTTAAAAGAAACGCTTTAATTCTTGGACGATGCACTCGGGACTGTCTTCGAGGCCACTGCATCCGTTCGCACCACTTGGCCAAAATGCAAGAGCCATTAACCGAAGATGCCAAATCCAAGCAGGGGTACCTTAAGGTTCTGGTCAACTTTAAGAATAGAGGTGGGTATTACTCTCATAATTCCGTGTTTAGTGTATTGATTCCGTTGCTGGTGTAGGCCAACCAACGCCCAAGAGACTGGAGGATGGCTCCGTCGGAGTAATCCATGTCCAGAGGAACGAATCTGCAAGCCTCGCCAATCCGATGGAACGCAGATTCCTGCACGATCTGGAGTTCCAGCAGTCCCAAAGGATTAAAGAGAATCGTTGGTTAAAGGAGGAAAAGAAAAATCAGCAGGAGGATCTCAGAAGTCTTACAAAGGAGATTACCATGTCTAAGTCTAAGTGTGGCGGGAATAAGGATAAGAAAAAGAAAGAGGAAGAAAAATTGAAAAAGAAATGCGCTGCGGACAAGTTGAAGAAGCAGTGCGCCAAATTGGCCGAAGAGAAAAAAAAGAAGGAGTTGGAGAAAAAGTGCAAGGATCTGGCCCAGAAGGAAAAATGTAAAAAGCAGGCCAAGAAAGATACCAAGAAACCAGCTGCAAAAGACAAATGCAAGAAACCTGCTGCAAAAGACAAATGCAAGAAAAAGTAAAACCCCTATTAAAGCGAAATTATAATGACTTTACCAAATTTGCAATCTCTAAACATATTTCTCCGGTGTTTTTTTTTTTCTACATGAAAATTTGAATGGGAAAAAAAATAACACATATATAATCAGGAAACCATTAAATCTAAGGACATTTAAGAACAAAAGGAAATTTCTTCGCCACCCCAATATGGAAAAGGTAGATGGATAAATGGCCTTGGCCTAAGTCTATTTAGTCTCTGTTTAGTTGCTTCTCTTCGGCTAATCCATGTACTCATCCTCGTCGTCCTCGCTCTCTCTTCCTGCTCCTGCTCCGGAAGAGCGAGGCGCTGGGGATTAGGGGACTTGGAGGTCGGCAGCGGAATGTTAATGCGGTGGCGTTGATTCGCCGGCGGACAAGCACCTGTCCAACATGAGGCGCAGATGCCCATGATAACTCCGGCCAAGTAGTAGAACACACTGTTCTTGGTCAGCCGCCGACTGATCCAAAAGACCAGAGTGCCGGCTGCCAGCAGCAGGAGACGCCACACATCCAAGGGCAGTTGGTCCAGGGTCACGTTGTACGGCTGTCGGGAGGTGTCTGGCCACCATACTGCGCATAGTCCTCGCTTTTGATCACCAAATTAAACTTCACCGTAAGGATTAGCCGTAACGTTCATGGACGTGCCCGGCGCCAGGTGAACAGTGCCCGACGATGTCAGAGTTTAGCGCAAAAGCCACGGTTTGGGGTGCACTTAATAGGGCCACAGCCAGAGTCCCCGCCACAGCATTTTCGGCGGATAATTTTGACAAGTTTCCAAAAAGCTTTTTATTCATTTCGACAATTTATGATTCCAATTTTCATTATTATGCACTAAAGGTTCCTGCGGAATATTATGATTTAAGTAATTTTCCTTGGGCTTGACTATGGGTACACTTAAAACAGAATTAACCCTAAAATCCAGAAATTCGCCCTATTTTTGTCTTTTAGAAAAGCTCACCATAAATATTAGGATAATATATAATATACAAATATTTCTTATACTTAGGACAAACTTTCTGAAATGCAGAATTTTTTTTTTAAATTTAAATTTTTTTTCTAAATTTAAAGACAACTTTTCGTAGATTTAGGGCAGTTTTTTATAACCGGTACCCATAGGGTACAGGGGTATTATGGGTTAGTGCTAACCTCTGTCTGTCCGTGTGAAACAACAGATCTCAAAGACTATAAGAGCTAAAGTTACCAAATTTGGTCACAACATTGAAATCTGTCGCACGCAGATCAAGTTTGTTTTAAAATTTTGCCACGCCCAATTGCGCCCTCAAAAATCATAAAAAACGTTAAATAAGCTATACTCGTTATTTTCGGGTTAAAGTTAATAGATACAATAAATGAATAAGATAGAACGGACGTTTCCTGAAAATTTCAGTAAAATCGGATGATAGACATAGGATATATTAGCAATAAGGTTAGAATTTAAACACACCGCCCTAAGGCACTGCTGTTGCAAGCTGTAGCCGACATGTGGCGCATTCGAGCCTTGGCCGTGCGATATAATGTCGCCAACTGCAGAAGAAATGACAAAAGAATATAGCAAGAAATGACAAAAAATAACATAATTAATTTTTTGGCGTCTTTATAAAATGTATCATTCATATTTAAGTATGACATTAAATTGTTTAGGTCGGGAGCTAATTCGAGAGGCGATTTATTTTAAGAAGTATCGAAGTAGACTATTATAATGTATGTTCAATTTTAAATTGCCTTTTAGTGTGAAGCGCAAACGTTTAGGTACCGGGTATCTCACAGTCGAGCACAGTCGACTGTAGCTTTCTTACTTGTCTTAATTTTAGGGCGAATTTTAATAATAAAAAAAAAAAAAAATCTGTAAAGTGTGTACACACACTTTTAAGGATATTTATAGCAACATCTTTGTACAGTGTATGTGTGTGTACACACTCTGCCATAGGCAAACTAACTTGTCATTTTTAACGTATCAAACAAAAACATCTCTTAACGAGGTTTGATATCAAATTTTGTGACAATTAATGGTAACGTTATCAAAAATAAATTATTGAACTCGGGCCAATTTGTCAAAATGTAAAAGTAACGGCCGCTTAGAGAACTAAGCCATCACTTGTATTACACATGAAGCGACCATTTTCATACTAAGTATGCTTTGACAACTGTTGACCTAATTTTGGCAGAACTGAAATAAAATGTATTAATTGAATAAAAAGGAGAAAAACTTAAAGAGACAGTAATTAAAAATATTTTTAAAAAAATCTTTAGATATTGCGGGAGTTGACCTCAGACCAGCTCTGAGGCCTCTAGGCTATGCTATTGTCACATCTAATTGCTTCCGCATTTTCTTAATGAAAAGAGGTTTTTTATTGTAATAGAGATGCACAAGTAAGTGTGTGTGAAAGAGAAAAGAGATCGACTGTAGACCAAAAAATGGAGCCAAATCTGAAGAATAGAAAAAGTTTGAGCAAAAACTTTCATAGTCAAACTACGACAGAACTGATATAAAATGTATTAATGATATAAAATGTATTAAATAAAAAAGGACAAAAAATGAATAAGAATCAGAAATAAAAAATTTAAATAATTCCTTTTATTTTGCGGGTTTTAAACTCAGACCTTTCTGCGATTTATTTTAAGAAGTATCGAAGTATTATCATATATTATTTAAAATTGCCTTTAAATGTTTAGCTACAGAGTATCTCACAGTCGAGCACAATCGACTGTAGCTTTCTTACTTGTTTATAGCAAGAGCAATTTTATTTTTTTCCAGTTCAAAACAAACATTGCAAAATTTCATGAGCGAAATCAACCGTAAACGGTTTGTATATTGAAATTTAAAAAATGTTACCATTTTTATGTTTTTCTGTTGGTTTTTTGTCGTGCTGCCCACTAAGTTGTTTTGGTTGTCGCTGATTAGCAACTATATAAATATTATTCTAAAATACTTAATTCAATATCTGCTTTTGCTACACTGCCTATAATAGGTTAAAAGTGCGCGCGAAATATGATTTATCTCTTATAATCGCCACAGCCATTTTCCTTCTTGCCCATCGTCCAATAATGATCCAGGATATCTTCGCTTGTAAAGCGAACAACTGGATCCGATTGCAGATGAGTGTCATTAAGTCAAAACGAAAGTTATGTGCGCTCTTCATTATTTTTAGTTGATTTGGAAGTTAGTTCCAACACCGAACAGCAAAGATGAAAAATTGTTTTTCGGAAAATGCTTGCCTGTGTCTAATGCATACTAAAGTATTGGTTCGTCTGGAGGTTGTAAGCAATATTTTGTCAAAACTATATACTAAAGAACCACTTTAGTGTTAATTATTTCATGTAATGTCACTAACGCCCTGAATTTGATCCATGATTGAAGATCAATGTCAAAAATTCTGCACGATAAGCGAGAAATCGGCATATCTCGCAACACTGTTAAATACGACATTCAGTTTTTATTTACTTCATGCGTCACTATTTCCAAATAACTCGACCCCATAAAACAATGCCGGTATTAAATGTGTTTTTGCCATTAAAAGTCGTAAGCCCACAGGCAAATATAGTTGCGTATGGTAGAGTGTTCGTAGAGACCCATATGCCTTGCCAACAGCTTGGTTTATATGATCGCTCCAAGTGAGGGTTTGATTGAAAACAATGCCCAAGTTATTAGCTCTGTTTGCATATTCTACTACCTCATTATATATAACAAGAGGTGAAAGGGCCGTGGTGTCGACTACTTTTTTATAAATAACTATGCATTTAGATTTTTTTGGGTTTATCTGTAGACCATTCAGCTTCGATCTCAGATAATTTAACATTTGACATAACTACACATTCATTTAATCTACACAAAGGATGCGATAAACACATTTGTACGTCATCGGCATACATATAGACTTTACACCAGGACACTACTTTGGGAAGGTCATTGACATACATCGAGAAAAGCAAGGGCCCTAAAACTGATCCTTGTGGGACTCCTCTAGAGAGCTGCTCAAAGCTCGAAGTTTGTGAGGGCCTGACGCCTGGAAGTTAGGTAAGAGCACATCAACTTTTCTGCTGTTCCAGAGAAGTGGAACATTCTTATAAGCTTCCAGCACAAAATATCATGGCTCACAGGCTTTGCTAAAATCTAATAGGGTCAAAAGAGTAACTTTGCCTTCCTCCATACCTTTCCTTGTTTCCTCCACTATATTTAACAATGAAGTTACACAGCTCCTGCCTCTTCTAAAACCGGACTGTGCATTGTTCAGCAGGTAATTTGTGTCTAAATATCTCGTCATTTTCTTCGCCATTAGGTTTTCGCTTGCCTCTGACAAAAAAAGGCAATATAGATATTGGCCTATAGTCACCATTCGTTTTGCCAATTGGGAGTATCTTGGCAGTATCAGGGAAAGTGGAAGTAGTCAGATCCCTATTTATAGCAAAAGTGATATGCTTCAGTATTTTTGGCAATATAATTTTTGTGAATTTGGGATTAATGTCATCAACTCCTACCGCATTTGATCGTATATTAAGGACAGCTTCTAATACATCACACTCACTAACACACGAAAAACTTAAACTAGTATCACTGTTAAATCACAGTCATTATTATTCACAACGTAATCACAGAACTCTTTGAATGGTACCTCAGGTACCTGGCATTGCAGAAATTTACGGTTTAACTCGTTTATATCCGAATCTATCTCCAGTGAGCGTCTTCGTTTTACGACGCCTAGAGCCTTAAGGCCTTTCCATGATTGACAGAAATTAACTGCATTATAAAATTTATATGAAAATATTCGCATTTAGGAGAATGTATAAGGTCGGTTACGTTCTTCCGTAAGGACTTTTTCTTTATAATTCTTGTCTTTATAGGAAGGCAGGTATTATAAAGATGGATTACATTATTTTGGAGACACTCGATTTGCTCATCAACAGATACAATACTGTACAACACATTCCAGTCACACTGAGTACATTCAAATGCTAATAAATTGTAGTCAATATGTTTAAAGTCCTTAAAAATAATTGGATGGTCAGTATTGTCAATAAAAATGTCATATGCCATGAATATAAGGTCATGTTTAAAGCTAAATTTTGTACTATATATTCTTTCATTCTTTATTCAAAAGTTAACAAAAATATACTGCTAACGTTAAAAATATAATAATAATAATAATAATAATAATAATCTTAAACTTAATCTTACCCCCAACCGGGTAGGAGAACTTTTTAACGATATGCTCCGTCTCATATCGGATGGGTTGGGGTGAAGATTTACAAACTAGACAATAAGTACGACAGAATATTAGATACATTTAATGACAAGGATGTTTCACAGGATAACACATAATAATTATCGTTATACAACTGGCACAGAATACGAAATGGGTCATGGGAGTCAAAATTTGATCGGCATATCTCCAGAAAAATAGGGCGAAACTGTCGAGT
>VNKF01004155.1:0-21676 GCA_008044355.1 Drosophila lacteicornis
TATGTTTTGCTTACCTTGCATACTTATTAAATTATGAAATTAATTATTATTATTATTAAATTATGACTTATGAATATGAATTTCACAACTGCGTCAAGCAAATTTTTTAATACAACTGAAGCAAGTAACAATGAAAACGAAAAACCCAAGCGCGTGTTTTTTCATTCTCTTTTCATCTTATTTGTTTGTGCGTTTCTTTCCTTTTTTATTCCCTTATTTTCGTTTCAAATGGTGGTTTCCGAAATAATGCATCTTTTTACGTTCTAAGAGAAGCGACGATCGCAGTGATATGAAAAAAAAAAATAGAACCGCAAACAACAACAAACGTTGGTTTTCGATAGAATACATTTTTATGCGTTCTAAGAGAAGCGACGATTGCACTTATATGAAAGAGACAGAGAATAAAAAACAACAATAAATGGTGGTTTCCGATAGAATGCATATATATACGTTTTAAGAGAAGCTACGATTGCACGGAACCGAAGCAATAAAAAAAAAACCGACCGTTCGGGAAGCGCTCGGGTAATTTATTTCCAAAATAACGTATATTTATGCGTTCTTAGAGAAGCGACAGTTGCAGTTGGGATCCTCTTCTTAGTTGGCTGCCAACCCAAAATTCTGCTGCTTCAGAGTGCACGAGGAGTATAAGAAGATCTGGAGCAGTGCTCCAGAAGCGGAAGTAACAGCCACTGTAGCCACTGTAGCAGCGCGTCCTCGTCAGCGGCATCAAGAGCTGGCCCTGGCTTTAGAAATCATAATTTAAGTAATTTGTTCGTTTGATTTGCTTATTTCCCATTAAAATCACATATTTTAAGACTTCATTTTGTTTTAATTTTTTTATTTTATGGTCAAGGGTGCATATACATACATATGTACATACATATGTAATTGGATCTTCTTTAATTGAATTGTAAATAAATTAATTTTTCCCCGCTGGAAAGTCCCGCCTCACGGCTTTGTTTCCAATTGCCTGTCTCAATTTCGCAATGGTCACGGGCAATTATCAGATATTTCCTACCTCTCGCGCCACCCTTGCGAAGACTCAGCCGATTTAGAATACCTAGCGAGATGTTCATTCTAGTATATTCTAGTATTTCTCTTAGCTCATCTGCGTACCGACCTTGCTAAGAGGGGCCGAAAAAGTGTATTTGTCTCTCGCTCGCACTCATTTGGTTGCTTAAGCCTAGTACGCAGATAGTAAAACTGTTCGCAACCCGAAACAGATTTAATCTTTTCCAGTGTGACCGCTTCTTAAAACGCTCTTCGGCATTTTTGGGAGGTAAATTATGCGGTCATACCAATCTGAAATCAGCTGTTTTAAATATACAATTATTTATTTTATATTTGAAAGACAATTTGCATTGTCTCGGTCATCGAGGGACCTATTTCCGTCCAGGCTTTTATTTATGCAAATGTTTAATATTGCCCAAATCCCTTATTATTGAATTAGCCTCTTCCAATTTAATTAATATAACTTTATCTGCTCTTCTAAACGCCTGGACTGGGCTTTTGAATTGTGTGAAGAAACAGTAAGAGAAAGTGAGAGACCAATAGTCGAGAACGACCGTTTTATTAAATTTTTTATTCTGTCCGTCACCCCGCTCTAGAAATACAAAAAGTCTTCCTTCGCGCCACCTGGTATTTTTCTGGTATGTTTCTGGTATTTCGTTCGTTCGCCTGCGCACCGGCTTTTAAAACAGAGCTGTCAAACACAGTTTCTCGAATATTGACCTCTCGCACTCTCTCACTGCTTAGAAACGCTGTTCGCGTGTCTGAGTACGGAGCTTCAATTTTAGCGCTGGTGAGTACGTAGCTTAAAGCCTAATACTCACCAGCGCTAAACCTTAGCTAGCTAAAACTGATTCATAATTCTAGTGTGACCGGTTTTATGGTGTTCACCGAAAATCCATACGAAACGGCCAAACGGCCATACTGTCAGCTGTGTTCGTTTTCAATTCAAATTAAACGCGGTCAAACGAACAAATTACTAAAATTACTTAAATTATGATTTCCAAAGCCGCGGGGCCAGCTTCCGATGCCGCCGACGAGGACGAGCTGCTCCTGGCCCTGCAGCTGCTGCTGGAGCTGGAGCTGGCCCCGCGGCTTTGGAAATCATAATTTAAGTAATTTGTTCGTTTGATTTGCTTATTTCTCTGTGAAATAAAATACATATTTTAAGACTTCATTTTGTTTTAATATTTTTAATTTTTTTATTTTATGGTCAAGACTGCATATAATTGGATCTTCTTTAATTGTATTGTAAATAAATTAATTTTTTCCCGCTGGAAAGTCCCGCCATAGGGTTTTGTTTCCAATTGCCTGTCTCAATTTCGCAAGGGTCGCGGGGAATTATCAAATATTTCCTTCCTCTCGCGCCACCTTTGCGAAGACTCAGCCGATTCAAAATATCTAGCGCGTTGTTCATTCTAGTATATTCTAGTATTTCTCTTAGCTCATCTGCGTACCGACCTTGCTAAGAGGGGCCGAAAAAGTGTATTTGTCTCTCGCTCGCACTCATTTGGTTGCTAAATTTTAGCGCTGGTGAGTACGTAGCTTAAGGGTTTAGCCCTGGTGAGTACTAGGCTTTAAGCCTGTTATCTTTTCGCAACCACGGTATTGAAATACCAAAAGTGTTTTCTCCATGTGGCAACGCCATACAACTTTCTAGTATTTTATTATTTCGTCTGAGTATCAGCATTTTAAACAATGCTGCCAAAATGTGTTTTTAGGCTTTTGACCGCTCGATTTTAATCACTTATCGTCGATCTGAGTACCAGCTCTTTAAAGTCATTATAAAAAAACGTTGACACAGCTGGTATATACAAATATTTATTAGTATATCTGCGGTATATTTCAACGGTGCAGACACGGTCACACTCTTTTGCTCGGATAAGTCCTCATAAAATTGACAAATTATAATTGACAATTTTTTGAGTAAGATGTATTTAAAAATGGAATTTGTGTTGTTTGCCTTGTTAAGTGCTGTGGCTGGCAGCTGGGTAAGTTGAAAATATCTTCCTGTAAGCATTAAGTCAAACATTTCCTCCTTAGGGCTTCTTGGAACATGACAGTTGGATTACGGTGGAGCTGAAACATTCGCTTATTTCGGATGGCTTCTCTTTCCGCGGAAATGTTACTATTCCGAGCCTGAACTCCGGATTGGCAAATGTGGCTCAACCGGCTTTAAGCGATGCCGAGCTGGACATGCTAAAGGTAATTAACGCTTTAAATGGTTATATGATGCGGTAAGTCGGCGAGTGTAGAATGGAACACCGTATAGCCGCCGCTTTCACGTTGCCTTGTAATTGTGTACAAAGGTTAGAGAGACTGAAGCCTTCGTACCTATTTAATTGTGTTGCTGTGTAGTCACTTTGCTGGAAATGAGAAAAACGATCGATTCTAAACATTTTTTTTGTTATTATAATTAATTTAAACTTTGGATTTAGACCCTCGCCAAACAAAATGAATTCTACCGTCTGAAGGCCACTGTCGTCTATTCAAACGGTGCAAAGGCGCAGTTTATCACATCCAATAAGGCGTGTAGGTTGCTGCAAGCACAACTGAACGATGTGCTTTGGATCTCGCTCGATCCCTCTGGATTCGTTACTGGTATTACTGTCTCACAGGACGCGGCCTCAGGCACTGTTGAGTGCACCCAGGATGATATAAATAAGCTAGAGGAATCACAATTCAGCACAGATGTCTTGATCCGCCACGCGGAGTTGGCTCCAGTACCAGATACGGCTGGTTTTATTCAAAAGGTCGAGCGGGAGCGAGAGGCCAGAGAGCGCGGGGAAGTTCGCGACAATCGAGGCTTCTTTGCTAAATATGTAAGTGCACAGAGTTCACCAAAATGTCACATATGAAACTCATTTTGTTTTCAGTGGATGTACATCGTTCCGGTGGTGCTGTTGGTATTCATTTCGGGAGCCACAAACCAGGACGGTGCGAAATAGGCATGCCAAAAATAGATTATAAACGCAGTTTTGTTTTTTTCCTAATATTTAATTTCCTTAATTAAATTCTTAGGCAAATCTTGATTCATAAAGTCATAACAATAACATAAAAGAGTATCAAATAAATATGTGCCTTTTCCTATATTAAATCCCAAGCAAGTAGCGCCTTGTTGGATTTTGCTAAGCTGAAATGCTGCAACCCTGCTCCACTTTGTCTATGTTTCTATGGAAAACGCGAATCTGACAAATGTTCTTTAGAATTATACACAGAACTCTCTATTGTAGTGGGAACTATTATTTTTAGGCAAAATCAAGTTTGATTTCTGAATAATTGCTTAAACAATAAAATAAAAAATAAACTTAGTTATGTAAATTCTCATTTAATTTACCTATAAGACAAATGTATCTATGACACACTAGTCCAATCTGGCCCTTTCCGACTTACAAGGAAATACATTTTTAAATAGTTGCGCAGCTTACAATTATAACTTTAAGGAATGGGAGACGTTAGCTTATCTAGGAATGAGACAAGCAGTGTAATTATATCTTAACTTTTCAAGGTGTGTAAGTAGTACGCTTTTCAAAAATGGATTTATGAATTCAAAAATGGCGAAATGTTAAGATTGGGTGGCATATGTCATAACGCCCTCGGGAGCTTTGACACTTTGGCATGGCCGTTGTGGCACTGGGAGTTGTGACATGTCCCCACTTAATATTTAATTGGATATTCTTTATGGACAATAGCAGATGTCTAGCACCCTGGCAAATAGATAAGAAGTTAAGTTAAGGTCATAGTATAAAAAGTTGGCCTACATATGTACATATGTATGTATATCATACATATACCTCCATGCTTAATGGTTTTTGTGGTATGGTGAGGTTGGTATTCCGTCCTTTTTAAAAGAAAAAAAAGGGGAAAAAAAAGCTTGCTCTTATCTGAGGGTATTTGTTGCCTAAATGTATATGTGTGAACTGTTTGGCCTATTGCATTTATTTAATTTTGTTCACGCTTTTAGTCGATGTCTTTCATTTTTTTTTATTTTATTGGAATATCTTACAATTGAACTAACTTTTCAGTTTGATTTTCCTTCGAATATAATTTGTTGACGTTTTTCTGCAGTGCACTGCGTTCCACGTCCCATTGTTTTTATACCTAGTACCCATAGGGTACAAGGGTATTATAACTTAGTCCCAACCGAGAATGTTTGTAACAGGCAGAAGGTGGCATCTCCGACCACCTAAAATATATATATTCTTGATCTGCATCACCAGCCGAGTCGATTTAGCCATGTCCGTCTGTCCGTCTGTCCGTCAGTGTGAAACAACAGATTTCAGAGACTATAGGAGCTAGAGTTACCAAATTTGGTGACAACATTGGAATCTTTTGCACGCAGATCAAATTTGTTTTAAAACTTGGCCACGCCCAATTCCGCCTTCAAAAATCATAAAAAACCTAAAAAAATCTATTCTCGTTATTTTCGGGTTTAAGTTAAAGGATACAATAAATGAATAAGATAGAGCGGACGTTTCCAGAAAATTTCAGTAAAATCGGATGATAAACATGGGAGATATTAATAAGGTTAGAATTTTAACACACCGCCCTAAGGCACTGCTGTTGCAAGCTGTAGCCGACAGGTGGCGCATTCGAGCCTTGGCCGTGCGATATAATGGCGCCAACAGCAGAAGAAATGACAAAAGAATATAGCAAAATCAAGGGCTATATGGCCTTGAGTGACTGTCAAAATCGTTAGAGCCATTTTTAAGAAAACTTCCAAAACTTAAAAAAGAAATTAATTTTAATTATACATTTTTAAATGTTTTATTTAGATAAATTATGTCAAGGCAAAGCTATTATCATTTCAAAATACCTTTCAAACGACATATAGCACTTTTCTGTAGCTTTAGTCGTTTAGAAGTTATGGGTGCGGGAAATCAGGCTTTTTTAGCTGTTTTCCCGCCAAACCAGAGGAAAACCCAAAAAGTCGTAGAACAAAAAATCTTCAGCTCGAGCTGTTTAACAGACAGACAAACAACAGGACAAACGTTTTCATTTCGGAAAGGCCGTTAAAATCTTGTTTATTGAATATCTTTTGAACGGAGTATCGGATCAGGATGATCGAGGTGTCATTCGACGCGTATTTAAAGCTAGACCACAACAACATTAAAAATTTGGGGTTTTTTGCTCCACCGGCCCCAATAGCTCAAATTTTCAATATTACACTTTCACTCCCATTTCTCCTAAACTAATTCGTTTTTGAAAAATCTTAGTATGCAGTTTCAAAGAGGTTTACAATACCTTTCGTTCAATATGTAAATGGTTCTGATCGGACTATCGTAGCAGATTTTCAATTATACGGCTGTATATAGTAGTCTCCATGCGCACCACAGTCTCGGTGCTCATCGTCACTATGTGGACCGCCGTCCACAGTGATATAAAAAAAAGGTTTAAGTTATTTTGAGTAAGCAGATCTAAAGATACCTTTGTTCTTAAAGAGTTAATGTCAAATATACTTAAATCCAGTACACATTCTGAAAGTTATGGCAAATTTAATGAAAATATCATATTGCAGTTGTGCCACAAAATTGTTTTCGAAGTAAGCAATTTCGGAAGTAGCTTGCTTTGTGATTTTGTTTTTATATTGAAATATTGTAAATATTAGATAAAATCGTCGCACAACAAGCGAATGGCTTACTTAAGGATGAAATTTCCAAAACTCTCATAGAATAAAATCAAAGCCGGTATATTTGTGGGGCCTCAGATAAGAAAATGATTCGAAGACGAATATTTTACAAAATCATTAAGCCCTGCAGAAAAAGCAGCTCTGAGGGCGATTCAAAATGTAATTCCCTGACTTTTGAGATATAAAAGAAGAAGAAATTATCATGAATTAATTCAGATTTTTGCTTATACTTAAAATGTTTTTCAATCAAGACCTACATCACAAAGCAGGCTACTTTTCTTTTCTAGCACAGCTGCAATATGATAATTTTATTGAACTGGCCATAACTTCTCAAATTTGTACTGGATTTGCAAATATTTGACCTTAAACTTATTATTAGATCTGTTAACTCAAAATAATTTAAAGCTTTTTTTATATTTTTAAAAAGTAAATGAAATCTAGCTTTAAACAAAACAGCCCAAAATATTGCATGTTTTTTTACTGTCAGTGCTTATATCTTTATTAATAAAGCTCTGACCATAAAGAGCCGTGTGGAAAGGTGTATACATTGGCTTTTGGATTGTACTAATATGACATGTTTGACTTACGGTTTTCAAGATTTTTAGCGTATAATAAAAAATCTGGTTTTTCGCGAATATCTCCAAAACGGTTATTTGGAAAATTTTTATGAGTTCAACGTGTTCAGCAACTCGAAATTAAAGTTAAAGTGGGTCTTAACGATTATATAAAAAAAAATATAAATTTGTAAACTAGTGTTACTTGTATTTATTTCTTGTTAATAGTACCATTAATTTGAAATCAATAAGTATTATTTGAAGGTGATATCGTCGTAGTATTGTCGTAGTAGAAATGCTTTTTTGAACTCTCAAGTTTGCATCTAATATTCTTTAGGTTAGGCGAACAAACGCCTAGACGATGCAAAGATTAATAAATCAAATAGGAATGATGTTTGCTTGGTTAATATGTATAACTTTGTGCAAAAGCTTTAATATTTTAAATTGAATCCAGCTTTTATAATGCATATTAAGTAGCTTGTTTGTATAAACGGTAACATGATCAAATCGTCTTATATTATGAGCGAACCTAGATATATTATTAAACGATACTTTAATCTTTTGTTGACTGACCGTATCAGTATTTCCAAATATATCTGTACCAGTGTTGGTATTTGCTAGCAATTATCTTGTTCTTGCCGGCTTGTTTTGCTTTAAAATTTATCTCCCAGACAAATTATAAAAAACATATGTACATACATAAACATACTTTTTATTTAAAAATTTAAAATCAGTATTACCAGACGAGTAGAATTTTATGTTTTATTTGTTGAAATTTGAAAAATTGTATATATTTTATCTTGATGTATCAATCCAACTAAAACTGAAACCCGGTCTTAAAACATTTGTATTACCGCAAGTGGTAAGGCTAGCGAAGTCGTTAAGAATTGTGTATTACACGGTCGCTTAACCACGGACCACCCCGAAATTGACTAGAGGGCGATGCGTGCCGAGTGGTTGGAAAACAAATTTGTAATTACAGTTTCTGACGATTTCAAAGAGAAGGGGTAGTGAAACCCCCAACGTTCGGCAAAAAACAATTTTTACGATATTGGCCATTCAGTGTGGTGAGAGGTACGTGACAATTTGTCGATACCCAAATTTCTCCATCAGCAAGGAACGCCCTTGTGGCGTTAAAAAACGAATCGCCCGTGGCTTTCTTTTTTTCCTACCCACAAGTCAACCCAACATGTGGCAGGCCATAATTTACGCCTAGGGATGTTATGATTTTGATTATATCACGAACATTATAGTTAGTTTTTTCCCTTAATGAAGAAAAAATATATAATGCAACAGCAGTTAAAAATATTTTCGAACGATTTTTTTTTTAAGATCAATGCTGATATTAAATATAACGTAACCAAAATATATTGTAACCAAAATATTTGTAAAACGAGAAAGAAAGCTAACTTCGGTAAACCGAAGTTGGTATACCCTTGCAGTCTGCAATTGGATCATTGAAATCGAACCTCTTTAGTAATGTTGAAAAAACATCGAATTTTGTAAATTTTATATTTAACATGTAGAATTTTAAATTTTCATATAAATCGACCGATCGCTTCTATGGCAGCTATATGATATAGTGGTCCGATCTTAATGAAATTAAAACCGTAATTTTAGAATCATAAAAAACTACTATATCTCAAAATTTATAGAAATACGTTGAAAAACAGAGAAGTTAAAATATTTTTTACATTAATTTCGCATTCATTCCTACGACAGCTATAGGATATAGTTGTCCGATTTTGGTCGTTCCGACATATATACTGCGTGCTAAAGAAATAAGACTATGCTGAAAAACTGAGAGACTAGTTCGCGTAGAAACCGACAGACGGATAGACGGACATAGCTAGATCGACTCGGCTGGTGATGGTGATCAAGAATATATATACTTTATGGGGTCGGAGATGCCTCCTTCACTGCGTTGCAAACATCTGGTCAAAATTATAATACCCTCTGCAAGGGTATAAAAACAAGAAGTGAAGTTAACTTCAGGAAGTCGAAGGTTACAACCTTGTGGTTACCCTTGCTGCCAATTTCGGTAAAATAAAATAAAAACTCAGATTTCCCAAGATTATCGTGAATTGACGAATTGCGCCTTTATAGCCATCCGATTTTAATAAAATTAAAAATGGAGTTTTCAAAGCGTTATAAATAATTATACTTCGAGTTATGTTCCTATATGTTCATGTTATTCTCCTATTTAATTTCCGATTGATCCAATGGCGGCTATATACAGTTGCAAAAAAAAAGTAGTATCACCGCTGAAGCACATTTTGTTCTTGATAACAAAAATGTTGTTAAGCTTGGTTTTTTTTTAAATTTAGATATTTGTTTAATTGTTTAGTAGTTCCCCTAAATATTTTTTTTTTTCAAATTTTGCTGAAGTAGGTATGTTCTTGTTACTGAAAAATAATAGCACTCATCCTGTATGTTTCGCTGAATTTACTTGAAAGATATCACGTATTCATCAGATTTGATTATGTTTTCATTGTTTTTATCCTAAAAAATAGTAAAAAACATTATAATAGGACGTGAAACGCACGGGGCAGTTACTGCTTCCAAGTCAACTACCATTAGATCATATTGAAAAAAAATCAATGGGTCCTGATGATGAACTCATATATTTTTTACGGTTTCGTATTTTTTAAATTTTTTAAATAATTTTCCCTTTTGTGTGTTATTATTTTTTCAACAATTTTTATCACTTTTGGGAAACTTTCTTAAATAAATTGAAAACTTAGGATATGATTAGAATTTTTGTCTCATTCCTAGATAAGATATAGTCTCCCATTTCTAAAAGTGTATTCAACATTTCCCTAAAGTTAAAATTGTGAGCTGGACAACTATTTAAAAATTGCTTGTGCTCGCGGTACAATTATTTTTTTCGCAGCTGTACATATTCGTATTACCTGCCATATACACACCTGATCATATTAATAGGTACACACATCAACTTAGACTTTGAGGTAACAGAAATAGTTTTCTTCATTATTTTAAACTTTAAATTTTATCTCATTGGTTCTTTAACTATTTGTTTTTAATAAAATAAACTTAATTGTATCATAGGATAATAATATAACAGAAAGGAGATAACTTTTTGTCTTAGATACGTTTTTGGTCTGATCATAATAATAGGTACATTTCATGTGTTGGTGAGAAAAAAAAGTTTAATTTCTATTTCGGATTTTTTTTTTAGCTAAATTCGTATTTCCCAACTTAGTATCAGGTGTATCCACCTAAATTTTTGGTCACTACAGCTATTCTTTTGGGCATACTATTAAAAAAAGCCTGACAGGTTTCTACTGATGTCTCATACCACTATTTAGGGACACCATCTCATATTTTTACGTTATTTGAAAAAAAATTCTTTAGCAATTTCTTTTTTAAGTCTCCGCACAAGTTTTCTATGGGGTTTAGGTCGGGGGATTGGCTTGGCCACTTCAGAACTTCAAATTTTTGGTCCTCGAAAAATTAAGATAAAAGCCTTGAGGTGTGCTTAGGATCATTGTCTTTTTAAAATATCCAACGGATTGACATATTTTCCACAGCATATTGTACTATAACTGTTTCCAATATGGATTTGTATTCTTCAGCCGTCATTTTGTTCGTAAGTCTGATAAATTGGACCTACGCCGTACCAGGAGAAGCAACCCCATACCATTATATTACCACCTCCATGTTTGACTGTTTATTTTGTAAACTGTGAATTAAATTCCTTTTCATTAGAGCGTCGAACATTCCTTTTCCAATCATTTCGAATTAAATTTATCTTGTTTTCATCGAACCATACAATTTTTCTCGACTTTTTCTCCCTGATGCATCCTTACCAGCTTTTGTAGTCCCATGCTAAAGTTTGCCTCATGTTGATTTTTTTTTTGCTCATAAGTGTAACCTTTTTGGCAATTCTTCCTAGTAAGTTAGCATCTTGTAGTTGTCTTCGGATAGTTGGAGCACCAACTGAATACCTTATTTCTGCTGTAATAGCCTTTGATGACTTAAATGGGTCCTTTTTGCTCAAAGATACTATGAAGTGGTCAAGGGTTTCCGTTGTTTATTGTGGCATTCCACGTGTTTCCTGGCTTGGTTTCCTTTCTAATGCATTTTTAACAAAATTATGAGACCTGTTCATTTATTTGGCAATGGCTCGCAAAGATGTGCCTTCATTTTTCAGACTAAGAACCAATCGAACTTCTTCTTTGGTACAATGACAATTTCGATCCATTTTTTCTAAAAAAAAATATTTATTGAACTCTTTTTATTGACAGTATCTGCACGAAATGTACCTTTAGTTGCCAAAAAATCACTAATTACAAAATTATTCACCCTATATTTATGAGAAACGGAGACTGTACCTATTATTATGATCAGGCGAAATGTGTGGTTGACTCACAATTTATAGAAAAGCTCCAATATACGGGGCATCGCCTCTTTCAACTCTTTGTCACAGTGTAGCCAGACATTGACAACAACAAAAAATCAAAAATTAAAAATCTGTCAAAACTTTAAGTATGAAAAACCCGTCTTTAATTAAATAATTTCTATGTGTACCTATTAATATGATCAGGTGTGTAATTAGGGGTATCTAGTTTGCGTAGAAACAGTCAGACGGGCAGACGGACAGAAAGATAAGGCTAAATCGACTCGGCTGTTGATGCAGATCAATAATATACGTATGTATATACTTTAAATGACTTAAATTATAATACTCTGCAAGGGTATAATAATATTAATAATATTAATTAAACTCATACAATTCTATCGCAGACAATTTTTTGTTGTCCGCAACGAATTAACAAAGGTAACGTTTCCCTCATTTTGCCTCTGTCGACCTATCGCTTATGGTGCGGCAATTTTAAAAAAATGAAAACCAGATTTTAAATTTGTTAAATAAATATGCATATATATTGACTTAAATGCGTACGTTAAATAACGCCGAACTTATGTTGGTTTTCATATTAATCTCTTTTGTTTCTACAAATTAGAATACTCTTTGTGGTTGGTTCACTTTCTGTTTTCAATAAAAATGTTTAAAATATTTTTCGAGTGTCTCAAACTCATATTGTCTCGTCATCAAGATAATCCCAAATATTGTGACAGTAATATTGACATCAACTGTATTGTGTATTGTAGTCCTTTTTGTGCGCCTTAATCCGTCACCCCTTTTCGTTTAAATTTAAATTACCTATTTGCCAAACAAGGCGCACTGAAGGATAACAAAACACTTTTAAATGTAGCCAACAAATTGTCAGATCAAAAAGCAGAATCGGAAAAGAGCCATCTGTCAAAATTCTCGTCAAACCACGCAATCTGTCACTCTTCGCATTGCTCTCGCGTTCGTTAAAAATATACATGGACAAAAAATTGTGAACATGCCTAAAACACATAATTATATGCGTCCTAATAAGTGCTATGTGCATATCCCGGTGCACTTGTCAAGTGTTGGCATACCAACTCAGCCAAGCCGGTCATTAAAATATACATTTTTCGATGTTTAAATTAGCCACCCCCGTGGCGGAGAGAGGGTTGCGGATTGGCCTGCCACTCACAATTACTTAAATTGTTCATGTTAATGTGTTACCTTTGGCCCACATTAAACACAAAACGACCGCACCAAGGGGTGTTGTCATTCGAGGCGGTTAATAGCTCTATTACACCCCCAATTAGTTTAAACAGATACGTCTATACGTTTGGGATTGGTTTATTTTAAGGAGGTAAAACTAAAAAAAAGTAATCTCTTTCTAGCATATTTCGTTTGAACCCAAACATTTTATACACAGATTTATTGCAGATTGCAAATTTAATCCACCTTACTAAAGGTGTTTAAAGCATTTATATATAAAATTGTAAAATATATATTATATAACTTATATGTAAAATTGTCATATAAATATACGGATCACATGGCAGCTGTAAGACAAAGTCGTCCGATTCTAATAAAATAACAAACGTGATTTTTTAAATTGTAAATTGTGGGTAATATGGGTTGGAAAATATCGAAGTTATTGGTTGCGTTCACCAGAACAACATGATAACTAATCACTGATGGATTTCATACGATAGTTGTGCTGAACGAGCATAATTACTAATCATGATGCAAACATTTTTCCCATCATGATCAGAAAAAAAGGAGCGTTAAAATAGTACGCCATTTGACCGATAGGTTCCAAGCCGATAGGCTCCAAGCCGATTATTTTTAGGACGGCATATGTATCATGAGCGTTCACCAGAACAACTTGATCACTGATCCATCACTAATCTGTAATAATGTTGTTCTGGTGAACGCGACCATTGATTATTGATGCCTAATAAAATGATAAACCTGATTTTTTTAACCCATAAATAAATTCATAAATTCATGAACATGGCTATAAATCGGAGAAAATGAAATTATTAATGATTTCTAGTAATTTTCCCATAGCACCTATGTATGTTTATGATATGGTCGTCCGATCTAGTCCGTTACTTTATAAACAACATTCGAAATATGGGAGACAAATTGAAAAGTTTCATGATTATTTGGGAAGGGGCTTCTTGGACAATAATGGGAGGGTGTCAAAAATCATCAAAAACGTGATAACGTAATATATGGACAGCGCATTATTGGTAATCTTATAAAATCTTTATACATGAATGTTCACTTTCGTTGTTGTCGTTAATATAAAACTCTAAATACAAACTGGAATTTGTAATGTAAGGCTAAGAATTATAGAGAAGATGTTACCTTAAAAAGGTCTTCAATGAAAACGAAAACGCATGTTACATAAGCATACAAAAATACCGAAGATATAGCCTCTATAATCCAGGAAGAAGCATGAGATAGGACAACTACTTCTCCTAGAGTAAGGTAGAATACCAATACGAATGTAAGGAGTGCAGTTTGTTAGAAAAAGCAAATACATGATAATACGGCAGTGAACAAACACGGGGAACAGTACACCGGCACAGTACTTGAGCAAACATAAGTATACCCACGCAGATGCACTCATGGGCATTAAATTCATAGCAAGTTAGCAGCTGGCGCCAATTCACAGGCGTCGTGTCGAGTGATTAAGCAATCGCATTGATACTCGGCCCATCCATACTGATTCCAATTCACACAATCCCAATTGTGTTTCGGATTGACAGGTTCATAAACGGCATTGTTCGCGCTGTTTGTATTTGAATTTCATGCCCGAATACAATTGCCCTTTTCCTGCCCACACATCCAGGATCTCACAAAAGGCGGGCAAGAGGCTTATGTTCGGGTACATTCGGCTGGATTTCTTTGGTCATGGGAGAGCCAATTCCCGGCTAATTTTGGGTCCAGGGTGTGCGGTTCATTATCATCGAGATAATCCCATTAGAAAACTTTGCGGCAAGTGCATGTTTGATATTAAATAAAATCCTCCAGGGAGGGATATATGTGTGCTGTTTGCAAATGACAAAATGTCCGCGAATAATAAATTTGACAGGTTTTTATTAGCAATTGTTTAAATGATTATTGGGGTAAGGTCATGATGAAAGTTTAATATTGCTATATATTTCCGGCTACGACATTGAAAATGATTGCCCAATAAAGTTAAGGTTTTGTATTAAACGAAAACCGACAAAAAGATAGCTTCGGGAAGCCGATGTTTATATACTCTTGCATTTTGAAATTAGATCGATTTAATAGAAATGGAATTCGATGGAAAAAACCTTACTGTAAAAAACATTTATAAATAAAGACTCCGAACTTTTGCTTATTTTTCTATCTTCTCATACAAATTGACCCATCGCTCCTGTGGCAGCTATACAATATCAAACAAAAACACATTTTAATGAGGTGAAACTTCAAACGTTTCTGATATCGAATTCTATGACAATTAATAGTCACGTTGACAATGAATAAATTACAAAATTGTATTCTAACGAGATATACGAGGTATGTTCAAAAATTATCGCGAATTTTGAATTTTCGCGGGCTACGTATATTCGAATTTCGATTTTTTTGTGGCGTTATGTTGGTACTCATGTCTCTCACGTATGCCGACAAGCTCGGCCATTTTGAATGTTCACTTAGTTGTTGACAGCTGCTTTGCTTGCACATGTTTTGGATCGTCTTCGATTTATACCTATTCAAAAAAATTGGATCAAAGAACCTGTATCAAATTTTGTGTGAAAAATGAAATTAAGTGCGCGGATGCATTCCGAATGTTGACGTGGCATACGGAGAAGCTACCTTGGACCGAAGCAACGTTTATCGGTGGTCAAAATGTTCTCAGAAGGCCGAGAAGAAAGGCCGAAAATAACTAAAATTGGCATTTGCACCACGATAACGCCCCTGCTCACACATCGTTGCTTGTGCAAAACAACACACTAATGATGCCGCAGCCACCGTATTTCCCAGATCTGGCTCCCTGTGACTTTTTCTTGTTCCCTAAACTGAAGAAGCCCATGAAAGGACGACGCTACGCTACGCATGACGACATAAAGACGGCATCGAAGGAGGAGCTGAACAAGATAAAAAAAAAAGATTTTTTGAAGTGCTTCGAAGATTGGAAAAAAAGTTGGCACAAGTGTATAATACCTCATGGGGATTACTTTGAAGGGGACAAAATAGATATTCATGAATAAATAAATCATTTTTGAAAAAACACAAAATTCGCGATACTTTTTGAAAACACCTTGTATGAAATTTAAAGGGAAAAGAAATCTTGCAGTCTTGTTTAAAATCTAATTATAATATGAACATACTATTCCTTGGTTCACTGTTTCGGACATTATTTTCAGTAAAAACGTAACGATAACGATCCGTTTTTGATTTGTTTTATGCTTTACTTTTTATTTAGCTTTGGTCATCATCATTTAAAAACGCTACAATGCCTTCCCAAAGGAGATTCCTTTGGCCTTGCGAAAATATTTTTATAAAACACAGAAAAAAATCAAAAATAATTGGCAAAATACTGTGAATTATTAAATTTAAACAAAGCGTTGGTTCAAATTTCTATAAAAACTTAGAAAAACGAGCTCCTTCGATAATACGTCGAGCAGTGGCCCGTAAGGACATCTCCCTTATCCGTATTGAAGTAAGCTAAAATTACAAGGTACATGCTCCGAATTTGGATCAGGACCTAACGAAAATATTTAAAATTGTTGTCCCCCTAAGCAAACAAGTAACAAGGACTCAATCTTTACAATGAAGGATTCCACAGCAGAATCGCCCTTAAACCTCTTATGCGCGAGAACACTGTTCAGTTCAATATTGAAGGTAGCTGCAGTTTTAACATAACTGCCTCAAGGTCGTGGGCAAAGTACTCGAGACTAGACTATTTGTAATGAATATGAATTTAATGAATTTGTGCCTTTTTCGGAGTAAATCACATTTTTATTTGTAAACTCGAATACATTTGAGATTTTCGTTTACGAAATATATTCGCAGGGCGAATTGAATTTCAAATTAGCTTGGCAATGAAAATATTGATTGAATACATAATAAATAAAAAGTTCAAGGGCCTAATCTTACGGGGAAAAGGATCAAAACACGTTAAAACAGGACTTGGCCTCTTACTCTCGGCAGTAGGGTACTCGTATATTATTAATTTGGGACCAACCGACAACATTTTTATTTACTGCAAGCAGATACAGTGTGTATCTAAATTCGGCCACGCCACTGCCCTCTAAATCCATAAACAAAGTTTAACTAAGAAGTGGTCGTGATTTTCGGTTTAAAGTAAATATAACAATACTTTTACTTCATATGTATTAAATACATTTGTGCAGACGTGCTTTAAAAATTTGTCTCTGAGTTTTCTGAACTTCTGCAACATCTACATTTGTGTTAGCGGCATCTAGCATAGCAGCTTCATTTGGGTTTTTAGTCATATATCCGTAGCCACATTTACCAACGTCCTGTTTACTTTAGTTTTTTATAAATTTGAACATACCCAGGACAAGGTGAGTTGGCCATGTAGATGTGCCTTTTAATTTTACCCACAGAGCTTTGGGTACTGGGTATCTACTTGTTTTTACTTTCTTCGTGCCTTTGAAACAAATAAATATATGTAAATCATCATAAAATATGTACATGCTACCAACCTAAGTGAATCCGATTATGTTAACGTTCCTGAAAATTGGCTTATGTTTTTGGGCTTATAAAAATACACACGCACTATAAATATGGTGATGTAATTTAAATACGAAAACGCCGAAAAATAATAATTTCTTAAATGCAAGGGCATAAATCTGGAAAATTTCCAATACCCAAGCACAGTATTCCAAATCACTTTAACTGCTGGTAATCGGGGCATAATCTTCGAAAATTTGCATGCACTCTTCATGAAAGAAGGCATTTGAGATCCTTATCGTGCACATTATTCACGTCACGTCTGAAGTATTCGAAGCATAGTAGAAACTGCTCATCAATTTCCTTCCCTGGTGCCGCCCCCTTTTCCCCCGTCTTGGCATCGAAGGAATATTAGAATACACGGGGTCCTGCTACTAAATTACCTCGACGATTTGGCCGGCGATGACGGCATGTTGTGGGTGTTGCGTTGTGACCGACTTGCCGGCTGGCTTGTTTTTTCCCTTTATTGTCCTGGCTCTGGCCCATCAGATCGTTGGGGCAATTATGGTTCGTTGGGAGCCCCGATATGTCGCAGCACGGACATGCCTGCCGCCCAGCAAAAGTTCCACCGTTCATCGTTGCCCATTCCACGACTCTGGCTCATTTGGGGCGGCTGCAAGCCCCGGTCTCTGGTCTCCGGTCTCCAGTCTCTGGTATCTCCAGGTCGTACATGATCGCCCCAGGGCAGGCTGGGTCTTTGGCTTTAGTGCAGAAGACGGTACGCTGAACAGGCGTTGCGTCTGGCACGGGCTAGTGGCCATAATTCTCGGTACACGACTGCACAAAAGGGCTGCTGCAGCGGTATCAGCATCATCAACGGCATCAGCAGCAGGGGCAGTCCCGCCGATAGGATCGGCCAAAACACGTTAGGAATCCCTGCCGCATACCAAGCTTGCTGCACTGTAATGTTGTTAATATGGATTGACTTCTGGATTTGGAAATTTCACAATAAAACTAAGTGTATCTTACAAAAAGTATTATCAAAGTGTCATGAAACGATTCCCAAATACCCCACACTCAGTTTAAATGTTCATCCTTTGAAAGAATGAGGAGACTCTAATGTTCCCTGTATTCATAGAGAATAAGGGTTTTTATAAATAGTACCGGTAGAAGCATATATATATATATATATATATATATATATATATAACTTTATATTCATATATTAAGTTCATATATTCTTGATCGGTAAAACAAGAAAATGTGATAACATTCTCTAGGATTAAATAAACTTTGATTTAGTCGATATATCCACAATCATAAACATTTTTACCTAAGATCGCCCTAAAAAATCCGCTTTTCATTCGAATTTTTTTTTTTTTAATCGCCCTAAAAATGGCGCCAAAGTTTACCCTAGTTTTAAGAAAAAATTGTCTTAAAATTTGTAAAAAGTTGTTCTCAAATGAAGGCGAATTGTCTTGTTTTTAGACTGATTTGCCATATGTACTTGTCTTCGGGAGCGACGGGAGGCAATAAATTGATCGGTCCCAGAGGGACAGTCAAGAAATAATTTTTAATAAGAATGCCCAACAGCTTAAGAATATAAAGTTCAAATTTGACATTGATCGGAGCAAAAATAACGAAGTAATGGGTAGTTGAACGGAGGTCATTCTATGTTCGATGTATGGGAAGCCAAAACTTTAAAGCGCTCTCCTGCAAAGTGTCATCTTCAAAGTCGGTGTACACGATTATTAAATATCTACTTGCCTTATTTAAAATTTTGCACACAGCTTCTGCAACTAATTTTCCAGGTATCACCGTTTATTTTAATTTTATTTTTTATATTTTTTATTTTACAATTAAAAAATTTTTTTTTTAGTCAAGAATTGAATTTTTGACTTCAAACTGTCGTGAAAAATCGAAAAAAAAAAAAATGAAAAAAAGGAAAAACTCCACGGTGACTAATGCATATTATGGTTTTCATATCGGACGATTCTGTGGACCGTTAGGATGTACACCGCAAATCAACTTTTATTTGGAGGGGCCACGGGAGATTCCCCATAACTCCTATACCTGCACATATTTTTCAATGAAACATTTTTAGAAAAAATGCCTAAATGTTACGTTATTATTAAGTTGTTAATTCTGACAATAACTCGGTCAATAACCCAAATCGCGTTGGCCGTGGCATCTATAGACATTGCTGAAAGATGGAAGGTGGCCGCTTTGAAGCTATTCATGACAAGCCAACGTGCAGTTTCCAAAGATCTCGGTGACACCAACATTAAGGCCAGAGTTCAAAATCATCGGTTGGAATTAATTCACTATGGCGCATTATCGAGCATTTAGGTAGACTGAACACTTAAGGATGAAGCGACGTAATTGTTCAACTCGCTTGCCAGGAGCCAGGAGCTCCGCCGCCTAATTTACAGCATAAGGTTTGATCGATATTAGTCCATTGATCGAATAGTAATGTTAGGAAGTCACCAAATAATAAGGACCAAATCAAAGTAGAGTAAATTATCTCTTGTTTCAATTAAGTGTGCAGTACATATGGCTGTTGCGTTGTCAGTCGTCTGTTATCTTTACTTAACACTTTTTATACCCTTGCAGAGGGTATTAAAATTTTGCCATGATATTTGCAGCGCAGTAAAGGAGGCATCTCCGACCCCGTAAAGTATATATATTCTTAAACAGCATCACCAGCCGAGTCGATCTAGTCATGTTCGTCTGTCTGTATGTCCGTCTGTCGGTTTCTACGCAAACTACTCTTTTATTTTTGAGTTATCAGGTCGAACTTTTTAGCATAGTCTTAATTATTTTGGAAGCAGTCGCAACGGCCGAAATCAGACCACTATAATCCTATAGCTGCCATAGGAATGATGGCGAAATGAAAAGAGGATTTTTGGATCGTCCTTCTGAAAGTCCGGGAAATTCGAATTTTCCCAATTTTTTAAGTATTCTTAATGGAGCTTTAGCCAGTGATTTCCAACCAGAGAAGTAGTCTAACAAGATGGCTCTTGACTGGCGATCGGGAGAACCGGCTGCTCTGGGTCGTATTATTTGTATTTTCGGTGTTTTTTTTTTTAATTTTTTTTTTCCATTTATGCCTTGGTTTTTTTTAGAGCTCGGAAGGTTGGTTTAAGTTTCACTTAAAGTTCTCAAAATGTCGGCGGCCGAAAGCAGTTTGCAGTTGCAAAGCAGTACATAATAGTACTACTGTGGGCAAAAAGAAAGGTGAATTTTTAATTTAAAATTCGCGGGGTTAAGATGGAGGACCAGTTTTTATACCCGGTACCCATAGAGTACAAGGGTATTATGGGTTAGTGCGAACCTCTGTCCGTCCGTGTGAAACAACAGATCTTAAAGACTATAAGAGCTAGAGTTACCAAATTTGGTAACAAAGTTGGAATCTGTTGCACGCAGATCAAGTTTGTTTTAAAATTTGGCCACGCCCACTTCCGCCCGTTTTTTTCTTGTTAAAGTTAATAAATACAAAAAATGAATAAAATAGAGCGGACGTTTCCTAAAAATTTCAGTAAAATCGGATGATAAACATGGGAGATATTAGCAATAAGGTTAGAATTTTAACACACCGCCCTAAGGCACTGCTGTTGCAAGCTATAGCCGACATGTGGCGCATTCGAGCCTTGGCCGAATATAGCAAGAAATGACAAAAAATAACATAATTCATTTTTTGACGCCGATCGAGCGGGTTTTATGTTTTCCTATAAAATGTATCATTCATATTTAAGTATGACATTAAATTGTTAAGGTCGAGAGGCGATTTATTTTAAGAAGTATCGAAGTTTAAATTGCCTTTTAGTGTGAAGCGCAAACGTTTAGGTACCGGGCACAGTCGACTGTAGCTTTCTTACTAGTTTTTTTTTTGAGTTGGCAGGACTGTTGTTGACATCTGGCGGTAATTTCATGTCAATGTCAGTATCAGTACTGTATTTACGCTTGTGTTTACCAAACGATCAAGAGTACATTTGTCGATTTTTCCAATGTCTGATTTAAGTGAGCAGAGAAGAGCCATCACATTTTTTTTGCGGAATTAAATTTCGGCTGCGGAAACGTTGAGGATGTTGGGGAAGGCCTTTGGTGAATCTACCATGTCCTAGAAAAATGTTTATAAGTGGTACAAAGACTTCAAAGAGGGTCGGGAACGTGTTGATGAGAGCACGTCAAAGTCGCTCAAAAATTAAGGTTATGATGACAGTTTTTTTCGATTTTCGTGGTGTGGTGCACTATGAATTTCTTCCACCTGGCCAAACTGTTAATAAGGAATATTATTTGAGCTTTATGCGTCGTTTGAGTGAAGCAATTCGTCGAAAAAGACCAGAATTATGGGCCAACAACTCTTGGTTTTTGCCTCACGATAATGCACCGTCGCACACTGCACTCGTTCTTCGTGACCATTTCGCCAAGAATTCGACGCATATCGTTCCGCAACCA